>VYZQ01043479.1:19687-80346 GCA_013400655.1 Mystacornis crossleyi
AAAGAAGTATGTAATGAGGACAACTAGCATCTTATTTGCTAAGATGAACATTTCTAAACCTAGTGTCCAAGTGAGAGCAGGTAGATTCTCAAGTGGCCTCTTTCTCAAAGGTACTGAGTGGATTTTACCGAACAAAAATTTATGCCTTTTTCATATAATTAGTAGTGCCCAACAAGTCATCAGATAAGTGCTGCTGATGCTGATACACACAGATACAATTTACAGTCTCTAAAACTACTGTGGTGAAGTGTCCTACAGAATTCATTCCTAAAAGAAAATCCCAGGAAACATTTTTACCTGACCCTATTTCCATGTCACCTACAGTTTATGATCCGACACTGCAAAATCATTGGGGTGGCTGTTCTAGAAATTAAAGAGAAATTGAGATTTCCAGTAAGTCTGGTAAGTGTGGAAAGATATAACAGTTGAGTGTTGCCTTGTGAACAGAGAAGGATAAAACCCTAAAAAACCTGCATGTTCTGCTTGTGTATTTGATTCCTAGTCTAACAGTTCATTAACAAAGCAGAGCTCCCAGACATTCTTCCTATGGGTATGATTTTTCACTACTTTCCTATGTACCTGATCCTTAATTAGATTTTGGAATGGAATTGCGGCTCCTACCCACAAATCTCCAGTGGGGAGCAAAATCTTAACTAATCTGTGATCCCAGAAATGTTTGCTTCTCCAGATGCAGTTTCTGAACTAAATGACAAACGTAGAAAGAGAAGAATGGAGAAATAAGAGGACGTAACCACAACATTGTATGTGATTAACCAGTGTTGTAAGAGTTTAGTTCTGTCTTTAGAACAAAAGAAAAAAAGAGTTCTTAAGGAAAAAGAACATACTGCCTATTTGAATAACTCTTAGACTAACAGCTTATTAACAAGGAAGCTTTTTCAGCCATGCTTCTTATGTGCAAGATCACCCATTAGTTAACTGGGCACCTTTGGGATTACTGTTCTGCCCTAAATTCTTCCACTCCCTAGAATTGCTGCATGGCAAAATGGTACATTTCATAATGAGATAGGTTCTCCAAGTGCATTTTCCAAGGTCAGGCAGTGACACAGTACATGGCACAGTGCTCCCAAGTCAGTATTGGGGAAGGCAGCTTTAAGACCTTGCTTCCCAGAAATTAGAGGTCTAATCAGTGCACACTATTAAAGGGATGTGTAATTCTGCCTCATGCAGCATACCTGTAATAAAAGCACTTAGCATTTTCTATCTTCAGGATGTAGAAATATCAGTTATATGGTTTCCCAAACATTTACAAGGTGTCTCCTGTATGGACTGGTAAATACAGGTTATGCAGTTAAACCAAGGGAGAAAATAACTCACTGTTGAGTCCTGAACTAAAATTCAGGAAGCTCTGACTGTGTGTCTTCCCTGATGTTCCAGATTCCAGCTTGTGACCTAAATGGATGGCCTAAATTAAACCTGAGGCTCCATCTGATTACTGTCTACAAAATTCACAAAACACATGAACAGAGCTGCTAATAAACTTTGTCCTCAGTTGGTGGTCTAAGCAGAGCTGCTAAGTCTACTGAAATGAAAATGCAGTTTTAGTCTCCAATTAGGATTGACTCACAGTAGAAAAGCAATGGAAGGAAAAATTTGCATTGCGGCATTAACAGAGGACTTTGGCCTCTAGGGCAGTCAACTGCTGAATCACAGAAGACTGAGATAGAAGAGACCTCCTAAACCATCGTAACCAGGGATGTTGTTGGTAGTTTGCCAAGAGAGAACAGTAATCAGTACCAGAAGCCTACCTTTCTTGTAGCTAATTTTTCACTAGCATTAGATTACCATGCGAATAACAAGGAATGATGGGAAACTACTTTAAACATACAGTTTACAGCAGTATAATTTAACAAATATTGGTCTCCATCCACCACGACTGTGTAGTGTGTAGGCAGTACGTATGCCTTTTCCACGTGACATTCAAAGTGTAGGGGCACAGTAGGTGGAACATGTACAGGAAGCCCATTGGGAGATCTCTAAGGTAAAAAAACCCCTTTTTATTCCCAGTGGAATGTGATTTTTGCCCATGGAGCAGCTTAATACCATGCAACAGCACTTCAGAACACAACATTCTCTCCTGACCTGACACTAAGGGTTTTGCAGATTATCCCTCAAGAACACCAAAGCCATGAACCATGCCTTGCAGAATGGCAACCTACAAGGAAAATTTGAAAACCCTCCCTGGAATTCCGAAGTATCACAGCCCCATGTATGAGTACAATGTGCATTTTAAAATGTCATAAAGTTCCTGCCAAGGATCCCAATCCTTCTCTGTTTTAATGCTGTATTGGTATCCATACTGTTTCTATTCCTTAAGTGTACATTTAATAACTTGTTTAGGATTGGTGGAGGAAGAAGGGCTGAATTTTACCAAGCCAAAAATTATTTTTAATTAGTAATTCTTTCAAACTAAACTTCAAAACGTAGTATTTATTCAATCCTCAATGACAACATCAACAGCACAAGCATCTGACTTGGCAGACCCTCAAATAAATAAACAAACTCTAAAATTTATCCTTCTAGGGAAAGTTTTCTAATAACACAGCATTAATATTAGAAACTGTCAATTTTTCCTGTATTCCTGTGTGAAACAGGGGAAAGGGACAGGAAAGGCATATGAAAGCAGCCTGAATCTGGCTGGAGATGAACTGCTGCTGCTATGATTTTTGGAGAGGGATGCATTATTCTACAAAGCCCATGCTCTATTAAAATTTCTATTCAATAACTTTAACCAAAAGGACCATTCAGCAAAGATGTCCCTGTAAGCATGGAGCTTACAGCAGGTTCCTACTTTCTCTTGTTTGCACAGCAGTGTGGGCATGTTTAAGAGGTGGAAGATTTCCTGGAAACAGTTGCAGGACAAGGGAAAGCTGTTTTGGTGCTTTGCCTTGTTGGTGAAGTACCACAAAGGATCTTTCTAAAATATTACATCACTGGAAAATTCTCTAGAGACTACGGTTTCTCTTTAAAGTTAGACATAAAATAAAGCCCTGTGTACACAGTCAGGGAAACCAATCCTCCCCTGTTAATAGCAGAAAAGTACACTGTGGCACACGTTGCTGACCAGACAATGTTTGCCAAGCCAAAAGCATGTCTGAATTACACTCTGCTGCCTTTTCCTGGGGGGAAAGGAGGCAGTCTAGAATTATTTTTCTTATTTATGATTTTACTTTGTATTAAACGATTTCTTTCTCTCTTTCTTTTTTCTCTTAATCTAAGTAGCCCAGCAGTCTCACACCATAGAGTTACAATTATGTTTTGCTGCACGCAGTGCTGCAGGATCCACAGGGAACTCTGAAGCTGCGCCAGGATCCACAAGGAAGACGTAAAACACCACAGACTTGGTTAGGAACACCTTGTGGAAAACGAGAAGAAACCACTGATGAGATTTACAACTGTCTACCAAACTTGGATAGCAATTCCCTTTGCAAACAGCAGGGAACTGAGCATCCCAACCCCGGAGACAAATTTTGCCAATCCCAAGCCATACTTTCCATGCTATAAGAACATCAGCCTGCTCAATCCCACATGTTACCATGAATTGGTCATTGTTCTGTTTTAATATGATCAAATTTTCTAATATCATAAACTAGCATGTACTTTTAGGAACCCTTGGTAGTGGTTTGCATATTGATTCTCTAATGGCTAATAACAAATGTGCCTCTTATATGATCTAGAGATACCCCCACACCTCCAGTCTCTAAGAAGGGTTCAGTTCAGACCACCTTCCCCTCTCTGTATTCACTAACTAGATCTCTTTCTTTGATGCAGCTGTCTATTCTCATTAAATTTGTAGAAATTTAATATTCTTGAATGTTCTCCCTGATAAATTTGGTTTAACAGTGACTGACAGACAGCACGATGGCATCAGCTTTTTATCATTCATTTGGAGATACGGCTAAAAATATATTTCTGAAAACATATCCTCGGTCCTACCCAAGCAGTGCACTGGGGAACCCAGACTTTGGAGCAGTATCCCCAACACTTCCACGCATCCAGTGAGGATAAGGATCAGGCCATCTAGGCTGAGACAACTCCACTTCTGTGTCTCCCATTACTTGTGTCATACTGGCATACAGCAAAGGTCTCCTCCATTCTCCGTGGGAGTTTAGAAGAGCTTTGACACTGAGATACCTTGGACAATATGCCCACTACAAAACAGACTGCAAAGCACAGCAGTTGTTCTCCTGCTTCTAATGACATCCATGAAGCGATGGCATAAGCCACTTCCAAGTTGTAATAATTTCTAATAGTGCAAAGGATATAGCACGTACTGGAGTTACTGATGAGGAACATAAGCATCCATAGTGGAATGAGACAAAAACTATTTTACAGTCTCTGTAAAAACTGTAGGAAAGAGATCACCTAAAAGAAAATTTAGGATCAGCTGAACTGCTGTAAATTCCACTGACGGCTGCTGACAGCTTCAGGAGGGAACTGCGCCCGGCCTGTGCCAGCTCTGCTGCCAGCGAGACGCTCCCACAAAACCTCTCTGTCTGCTAATTTTAGCTTTTCGGAATTACTGCTCACATTAGCACAAGTCTGCCTTCTCCGAGGAATCTCCCAGTCACTGCTGCCTGGACCTCTTGGAGCACTGTGGAGCCACAGGTCCGATGGTTAAAAGGCCCATGAGGAACATGCAAGAGCTTTACACCAGTACTAGCATGGCCAACGCCAGGGAGGGCAGCTTGGGGAGGTGTGCTGCAGAGATTCACAAAACACTTGTCAGAGCCACCGAGGAAAAGGATGGAGAAAATGATGCTCTGCATAAAATTTATAGCAGCCTGTGGTGCCCGCCAGCTCCCTCACCAGTGAATGGGTGCAGAATAGATGCTAGTTTACAAGTCTCTGCCTTTTCTCTATCACCTCAGCTCCTTCCTCCAGGCAGCAGATGCTGGTACAACCAATGTGCAAAAGTCATTTAGGAAGAGGAACAATGCTGATCTAATTCCCAGACTGAGGGCCTGGACAGAGCTCAGACAGCAGAGCGTGCAGCACAGCTCTATGTGAGACAGCTCAGGGGATAGGATCAGGCCCCAGACCCTGCCAGCACCACTGGGTGTCACTAGGCCATGGTGGCTTCTGCATCCCATGCTTCTGGCATGCATGGTGAGGGCAGTTGTTTTGCTGTTTGCTCCAGACTTGGAGAAATCTAAGCAGAATCCTTCCCAGCCAGAATCCTCTGTTAGAAATACAGCGAGGTACTACCTATAACAATGCTAACATAAATACAGCAACATGGGGAACAGCTGCACAGGACAGGCACCCATCTTGTGCTAGAGAGCCAAAATCAGCAACCCACAGCCCCTGCAGGGAAGCTGCGTGGCACCTGAGGCTCCCTTGAGAAGACAGCTGAGGTTTTCTCAGGGCCTTGGCAAAGCCCACCAAACCTTGAGAAGGCTCAGCTGATGTCACTGCATGGAATCACCACCCATATAGGAAGTAGCTGTCTCCAGGTCAGCCCCCCTGGCCCCGGCTTTAGCAGGAAGCACTGCCACAGGCATCTCTCACTGTGCTCAGAGGGTTTTAACAGCTCTCCCGTCACTCCTCTCCCCGTAAGAAAGAGAGAAGCCAGGTGTGGAGGTGCTGCAAGAGCTGTGGCTGGGCAGCAGCACCTTTTGGCTATTTTCGGTACAGAGGATGTGGGAAGATGGGGGCTGTGAGAAGGAATCCACTCGCTGCCATCCTTCTGGCTGCTCTGAACTTGCAGCCTGGATGCTCTGCCTGTGGCGAGGAGAAATGCTCTGCAGCCGGGAGGGCAGGGCTGAAGCAAAAAAGGCCAGACCAGTAAAACCAAAAGACACTGGACCTGAACTGGGTAGAGACACTTACTTTGCTGCCTGGGAAGAGCACAAAGTAAAACAGTGACCTTTTATTTCATTGGATATGTGCCCTCCACCAGCCCTATCCACTGACTCCACTGAAGAAAGTATGACTGAACCCCCACTGGGCTGGAAAACAGCCCAGTGCCAGGAAAGGGAACTTCTCTTCCAGACTTGTGCATTTCCCTTGTACGTTAAACTTGGCCTATAGGGCTACCCTCTGCAATCCTAAATCTTCAAATTATTAACTCGTTGAATTTGTGTTGGAGATTTTAGATGAACCAGAAAGAACCCAATATGACTTTGAAATCTCAGCATGAGTCTGCATGGTAGGCAGTAAGAGAAAACTGAACTCCCTGCCCTGCAAAATAGAACAATTGCCTTGGACATAATTCAGACGTAATAAATGAGGGATTCCTTCATATTAGCTGTTTTCAATTGCAGATTTATAGTCTAAAATTAAGCAGATGTTGAGTGTTGAATACAATGCTTAAAAACACAATGACAAGTTGAAATCCCAGTTTCTCTGCATGCGGCAATCAGTAACTTCAATTATTTACTGGAATACAATTAAAATATAATTAAATGGAGCAAGCTATAGTTAAGAATAAAGAAATATTTTAGAATTTAGTGGGGGAAAAACCAGTAAGATTTTCAGGTCTTCCAAAACAGTACAAAATGTTTGGATACAAGATAAACAACTTAGAAAATACTTTGCCAATCCTTTTGTAAGTACTTCAAGGAATTTACTTTAAATAAGGAATTCACTCTTGAAAGAACATCAACCTTTATTTTTTTAATTTCAATTGCCAAACTCACATTCTGAAACAAGATAATGAAATCTTCATGAGCTTGTCTCAATATTAACATTAAGTTAATCTCATTTGTTTCTATTTCACAATAGAGAGAGACTTATGTTAGACCCATATCGGTAGAAATGAGGTGCAGAGCCCAGCTTACCCTGCCTTTTATTAGTCTTTAGAGGGAAAAGGCTACATGAGCTGTGCAATTCCCAGTACATCAACTGCAAAGCTCTGTATCGTGCTATTTGTGTTGCTTATCACAAAACCAGTCTGAAAACACTTGCAGTGTTATGGAGCTGGACAGTAGAGCAGGGCTCAGCAGGTAACCAGGCTGGAACCACTCAGAGAGCATTCTCAGCTCCCACAGACGGCAGAGAAAAAGAAGACATCTGCTTTAGGTCCAAAGCTGAGCAAGATCGGACCTCACGATACCCAGAAAAACAGCAACAGGCAATGAAAGCACGAAGTAATTTGGAAACCGAGACCAAAGGCCCCCCACCATTTACCTTAGGTTTGGGCTAATTTAAAAACAAACATAGAAAATTTAAAGTGTGTATCTGTTTAAAAACCCCACATCTTTATACAAAACAGTGTCACAAAAGCTGGAGTGACTTGTTTTCCTGTCTCTGCTGCAAGACAGGAGTGACGAGGCACGGGTCCCTCCTGACACACCTCCTAACAGGGTCTCCAAGATGAGGAGGATACAGAAACCTGCTTCAGCTCTTCAATCTGTGATTTTAATCACTTTCTTTTTGTCCCAATTTTCATGTGCACTGAGACTAAATTGTTTACTTTACCTTGGGCTTGCAGAGTGTATTTTAACACATCACTTTACTTTCCCTCTCTAACATAAGCATCCCCAATACCTTCAATCTTTTCTCGTAACTCCTGCTCCCCAGGCTCTGACAGCTCTTGTCACTCCCTCTGCACTTCTAGGAAGTACACATTTTCTAGCAGCTTCTGGTAGATGGGGATTTCCAAGGTTGGAGCTGTAGACACTTGCTGCAGAATTTCAACATCCATTATAGCCACTGTCCACTCATCTAGCAATAAAATGCCTCAACAGGTTATTAACACAGCTGGAAGGAAACCAGAGCTCCTCTTTTGAAGTTCTGATTTCCAACAAGGAGCGAACCTGTAACTTGGCCCTGATGTGGTCAGTAAGGGGACACAGGAAGCAACACAGAGCAGTGAGCTCAGAAGCCTTTTAGTAGGACCACCACCATTTCAAGAGAATTCCCCCAACCCCTAACAGAGTGATAAAAATATCACATGCCAATACCACATATGGTAGAGGCTGGATTTGAACTGGCTACAGAGTGGCAAAACACTCTTAAATTCACCAGCGTTCATGTCAGTCACTTATTTCTAATGAATCCCCTTCTCCAAAATAACTTAGCTATTTGTTAAATTATATCAGAAGAAAATACTAAATCTCCATTACACTCATTAGTTCCACTGCATTTTTTACTGCTGTATTTTGGTACACGTGTGTGGTGGAATAATTATCTTATCGATGGCACCAGATATTTAGTTACTAAAATTAGTATGAAGTCCCTGGTGCTATTTTTTAAATAGATGGTTATTTTTGCAGATCTACAATAGTCTCCAGGAAAACAAAAAAAGTCCTCAAAAGCTCTTTCTGTGCTAAGATCACATAACAGAAAGCAGAGCTCTAGGGTTTAATTCCAATCAATCAACAAAATGAGTTTCACACTACTCCCGGACAGAGGAGCTAATATACACAGTACCACAGGTCACCATAGAAGAGCATAAAATAAATCCAAGAGCGGGTGAGTATTGCTTTCTCATTCTCTTCTCATTTTACAAAGCCCCAGTCATTGAACTAATTATTAGGGGCACTTCAGTTGTTTTACTGTTCCTAGCACTCTCATCAAGCTTAGGCAGCTCTGAGGAGCTGTTCAAACACAAGGGCTAGCCCTTGGAAACACTTTGCTGCTGTTATGAGCCCTGGATGTCCCCCAGAACAGGGAAACATTTGAGCAGCTTTTTGAACAGAGGACAAATAAAAAGTAGATGTCTTTAAAAACACAGGCCCCTGCGGCATCTCGGGTTTCCGCTGTGCAGAGAGCGCAGAAGATTGCTTATCTTGGCTCCAGAACAGATTGATGTGCTCAGCCGGAAGGTTCACTAGAGCTGACAGAGAACATTTCCTTCATCGTATTGCTTCACCATGCAAGGAGATAACTCAGGCTAATAATATTCTGTCTCCTTTTTATCCTCCTATAGCCTACGCATAACTTAATTCGTAATTCCAAAGGGCTCGCAGACGAGATTGGCTTGGTGCTAGTTTCATTTACACACATATAAATCAAAGCTCTGTCTACTGGAATAGATGGCACTGCACTGGTGTTAAAATATAAAATCCTCAGCAAGACCAGAAAATTCTCCCTCAGCTCCCCTGATCATAAACACCATGTTATCCTAGATTCAGTCACGCCCTCCAAATTTCTAAACATTGCATCCAGTTAAATTTGCATGTAAATAGAAGCTATCCTGAGTCACAAGAAATACAGCTTTGCCTACCCAGAAAGCATTAGTGCTAACGTAAACCAAGCAGAAAATAGCAGAGTGGTAGAAACTTGGCATTCGTGGCAATTATCTTTACATCTAATGAATAGTGTCTTCGTTTCTTAGTAACTAATTCCAGTGGAACTGTTTAGAGAAAAGGACCTTGTGATATGCCTGAAAGAACCAAGGTAGGGCACTGAACCAGGACCACAATTAGTTCATGGTGTCAGGATACCCACTCACAGCCTCCTCCTCCTCCTCCTCCCTGAAACTGCAGGATCAGGCTTTCGAACCTGCCAGGAGCCTTAAATTACCCCAGGCACTATAGACTGAAAGGTTACCATTTCAGGATAGGAACAAGCTGTGTTCCTAGATCCTCACCCCCAGGCAGTAATCCTCAGCCACACAGGAAACCCCACTGCCTGCAGGCACCTGCCTGACTGTGGCTCCCAGTGGCATGAAAGCCCTCACTATTCTGCTCTGACTCAAGCACACATAGCTGCTTTCAGAAAGCCCACATTATTATTCTGGTTTTGAAGAAGGAACTGCAGAAAGCTGAATCAGAAACTTTGAAAACTGCTAGCAAGACCCTGGTTTCACTTACCCTAATCTATCATCACATTTCACCACCAGTCTCATACCTGCTCCAAGCTCCCAGCACTGCGCCACCTCTGCCCCCTCCATTAAGATATAAAACAAGGGTTAAGTGACAGATAGTATCAACGTGGAGAGCAATCTGTCTCACTCAGAAACCAATGCACTGAGAATAAAGAAAGAATTATTATCCTGGTGTCAGTATGATAAATTACAGACTCTTTTTCCTAAAGAATTTTTAGTTTTGCAGCTAGTACTGAAAACTCTTCTCTTTTTAGCACTCAACATCAGAGCAGTTTCTTCTGACGTCCTGTTCAGAGCCTCTGCTAATGAAATTGTTTATTTCGGTGGATGGCTGATGCAGTTAGTAACTACAGCACTCGTCTTGGAATAAACATGAACTGAGAGCCAGTGATAGGAATTCCAACTGTTCCTTCCATATATTTGTTTCCAAAACATAAATAAGTTTGAAAGCTCTGCTGCTTGCCCTTGTTAAAGTGAACAAAATGTTTAGGGAAAATGAGTTTTCAGTGTTTCCTTACACCACACAGGTTACACAAACCCATGAAGCTTGTGGTCACATTTCCCTCCTACAGCAGCAAGTTCACAGCTGTTGCACCAGACAAAACAGGACCAGGAGGAACTGGGAGAAATAACCTCCTCATCTACCATACCCTCTCTGTAATATTTATATCAATGCCAGAGGCTTGTCTATACAGCAATGGATGGATTTCAGAAAAAAATTAGATGACTTACAATGCTAATGGGAATCCATCAGAAATATTTTCCTCATATCCAGCCTGATCCTCATTTGCTTCGGTGTAACACATTTGTTTGCCTTCGCCCTACAAACCCTCTCCTTTTGCAGCATCACACCTTGCTTACACAAACCCTTTTCACTCTCTACACTGAACAACCTCTATCCTTTTAATCCTTCCTTGACAGGCCACTTTTTCAAGACCTCTGGTCACTCTTGCTGCTTTCTGCTCCGCACCTCTCAATATGCAGATATCCCAAGAAGGAGACGGTACTCCAGTTAACACCTCCAGAGGTCCAATCTGCAAGGACCCTTGGGAGGCCAGTGAAAGTGCTCCATGCACAGCCAGTCCCTCACTGCTGGGCACATTTTCATGACAGGAGATTGTACCACAGAGGAAGGGATATTCTCTGGTATAACTAGAGAGCCATCTCCAAAGGCTTCACACATCAGGACAGAACAAGGCTCTGTAGTGACCACCAGGAGGAGAATGCTTTTTTAGTGTTTCTAGAGAGACAGGCATCCAGGTCTTGTATTGGCTCCTTCAGCACGTACCTCTGACCGCAGGTTCTGCATCATCAGAGAAAAATCACTGCTGCACTGATCCAGAGTGAGGCAACCAAAAGTAGCATCAAAGATTGAATTAATTGATTTAGTGGTGTGACAGTGGGGAACAGAAGGGATGTATCTTTCTATTACTGCCACCTCCATGAGGGAAGAGCAATTAATAGAAAAGGCTGACACGTTAGAAGGTCATTTTCGCTCTGCAATTGCTTGCAACCTGAAGCAATGTCAGATCTTCATACTTGCAACCATGCAAAAAATGGTAAGATGTAGGGGACTGGTTTCATTACTGCAGCAGCTGGGGGGGAACTGCCAAGCTCTGGGACACACATTCCCAGGGAGTGACCTACTGCTCCCCCAGCCCCACAGCACGTCTGTAATCTCTCTCACAATATGGCTGGAAACAGAGCTGGCTAGAGGATAAAATGAGAGGGGGTGGGGACACTCAGCTTATTAGTAAAACCTTGATGATCAAAAGTCCAATAGAGCAAAAAGTGCATCACCAGAGGACTTACAACGTTCAGGAAACAAGCCCCGGCAGATCTGGTACACACGGCTGCATTTGCCACTCACTCCGCAGCCAAGCAATTAAGTCTCCAAACAGCCCTCAACCCTCTTCCGTACCAAAAACCACCACTGTCCTCTGCCCATCACATGTTTAAGGAACTGAATGCGTTTCCAAGACCTTTACCTCTTGACTTCCAGATGCAGCCACCCCCCCTGCCCTTCATGTCTTAACTTCACACTCTTTGCCAAAACATGAACATTGTTTAACAGGTCATGTTTGGGGGGGGTTAAAAGAGAAGGAGCTCCTGGGTGGCACAGGATGTGCTCCTGCAGCCCGGAGTATCCCTTCTCAGTCCCTCACCTGCCCTGAGGTAACACCAACCTCAATAGACGGTGCAGTGGTTTCTGGGCAAGGATATCTGGCAACCTTAAAAGTAGGAAAAGGAAGCTGAATGAGGGCATATGTAGTCTCATACTCTCTGAGGCTGGATCAGAAATACCTCCCTGGGCACTGAGCCCTAAAAATGATCTCCCAAAGCTTGAAAAAATAAATATGCTCTGGCAACACACCTTTCCTCCAGCATCCCTGGGAAAAGGATGCAGACTTGCTTGTTGGAAGAGAGCCACAGAGACTAATGCGGGGAAAGGTGGTGGTTTACATTCAGAACAATTTGAAATGCCTTTCTTTGAAAGCTTCCTCCTGAGTCCACCCATGTTCCTTCCCCAGCCTGGAGAAATATCTGGAAAGTGCTGGAGCAGGAAGATCTGCCTCCTTGTACACACACTGTCTCCTCCCCAGCAACTACAGTTCCCTACCCCAGCTCTCCCGAACCTCCCACAAGGCATTAAAAAGCAACAACAGACAGCAGGCTCTCTCCAACTGGCTATATTTAACTTCAGACCTCTAAGCATTCCTCCCTTTGCACTCCCCTGAAACAGTTCCACAGAAACATGGCGAATAAGAGCTGCTCCTCGTTGCTATGAGGAGCCTGAAGCTCAGGTTTGCTCCCGCTGTCTCCACTCTGGGTCTCCTGCATTGCCACGTGTGCCATAAAAACCACCAGAGCACACACGAAGGAGGAAGGGAACACTTTTGTTCCTCCACCCCAAGAACTCAAGGTACTAAATGTTAATACTTGGAAATCAGCAACTGCCAAGAACAAGCTCCCCACCCACCCATCCACCCTAAGCTTTGAAGTGTTTTCTTTCTAGCTTTACCTTGGCACGCTGGCCAAATAAGTCACAAGTTTCCGAAGGTCTTCCTGCCTTATTCTGTCATGATTGCTGCGGGCTGGGAAGGTCAAGACAGGACCACCTCGTTTATCACGGCCACCTGTGGAAAATAAAGGGTTGTTAGAAAATCAGGCAGGAAGCACACGTCAAAAAAACTATGTGCACCGAATTGATAAATATAAATTACAGCGCATTTAAGATTCTGCACACCCGTTGTAGCTTTCAGACTTGCCTAATTGAGGAAGACAAGCTTGCATTTGCTGGAGCTCCAAATGGGGGATATAAGGAGAAAGGAAAGAAAAAAAAAAAGCCCACACAAGGAAAATTGCTACTAGCACTTCTTCTTTCACCTAATCCCATCAAATCTAATATAGCTGCCTCTCCAAGCAGGTAACACTACTGAAATCCCACTGCGAGGATAGTTTTAAACTGGTCAACACCAAGAAAGTGAAAACATTTTTCACTGTTGCTCAGTGTGTTGCACCGTTCATTCCAAGATAGTTTACCACGTCCTGCCAGTTTGAAGGGATGTATCCAAGTAATGTTTATGCAGCACAGTGTTCTAATCTATCAGGTAATTCATTAAAACTGATATTTTGATTAGAAGTTCATGTATCCTAAGCTTTCTATCTATAAAGTGTTGTTGGCAATCAGAATAATTGTTTGGGGGGATTCCCCTGCAGCTTTCCTGTCTTAAAAACCACTTATTTTAAACTGTCAGTATCTGGCTGTTCATCTTGTGCAACAATTGTCTAAAGGCTTAGCCAATAAAGGAATGACTCTACCCTACCCTGAA
This sequence comes from Mystacornis crossleyi, assembly GCA_013400655.1. NCBI lineage: Eukaryota > Metazoa > Chordata > Aves > Passeriformes > Timaliidae > Mystacornis > Mystacornis crossleyi. The sequence goes on from VYZQ01043479.1 coordinate 33,314, forward strand.
CCATACAATCTATTCTACAGCACCTTATTTTATTCTCTCCTGTAAATAAAGTTTAAGAAGATTGAAACTGAAATCTAGTGCCTCATTCAATGCTTAGTTCTTTCTTCACATATTATCTCAGGATTTTTTCCAGGAATTGTGTGTTATTAGGTACATGTTTGCACTGTTATCTAGGAAAAAGTTACAGCTAAACTACAGCTCAAAAAGCTAGCATGGAACTGCAAGGACCTTGCAAACAAGCTGTAAAAATGCACGAGTTCGCACTTCTCAATGGAAAGTATAATCCCTTTAACAGAAATACCACTTCTGAGAAAGGAAACCCAAGTGCTTTCTGAGCTAATTTACTTGGCCAACAAGAAGAAGCTACACGAGGACACGAACGTCTCCAGCACCGATCCACACTGCGCTCTCTCATTAAGAACTCGGGACACCTGCAGTCTGTGCTATTGGCACACTTCTGTTACTGTATATAAGTTCTCTTAAAATACAGATAATTTTTAATTGCTAAGACCTGTCTACACTGCTGCCTGTACAAGACAGAGTCTGTTACACAAACTTCATCTATATAGACAGAGATGCTGCTGTTACCCCTCGTCACAGTTCACCAGCCTTCACATTCCCATAGATTTCAGTGGATGCAATACACCTGAAGAGCTACATTGTGCAAGTCTCCATTGGACCCAGGTCATGTCTGATTTGTCCAGGGATACAAATGCAGAGGGAAACAACAAATGTCATCTTTATTTTGAGCTCTCATGCAGACAGGGGTACATATGGAGTACAAAAACTGTCCTGCCTAATCTCCATCTGAATCTCTGTGCCTTCTATTTGCCTTTGGCTTTACACCATGAAGGTGAGGAAGGTCCATCTTGGCAGATCCACACCTCTGCCACATAACATGAAAATGAGGGCATAATGTAAGAAAGGATTAAGTTTACACGGAAATAAACTCATTTAAATTTTCAGACATTTTTATGAAAAGAAAGCTTCCTCATTTTAAGTACATTCTCCCTTTGTTGAGATTATTTCACACACCACATCAATGCCAAACCATTATATCATGCATGATATGTGTCCAACAGAAAAGCAAGCCAGCCTATAGAATGGCAAACTAGTACAGTAACTAAAGCTGGAGGCAAATATTTTTTCAACCCAAGAAGCTTTTCAAGGTTTTGAAAAATTTCCCATCATATCAAGACATAACCAAGGCTTCCAAAAGCTTCCAGATATTTGCTGAAGCAGAGACCTTAACTTGAACTGCATCCCAGAAGAACATGCTACCTGCTACTCATTCAGGCTCCATCTCCTCCATTCCCAATTATTTAAATGTTTGTACAACGTGGAAAAGCACCAAGAGTTGGGATCAGAAGACATCCAAGCCCACATTTATAACCCCCTCCCAGGATATGAAACACCTGGAACGGGCCATGAGCTTCCCACAGCCCAGCAGCACTAATCACTCTGATGCGGCCCATTCACCTTGGCTTCGTAAACCAAAACTTGTGTTTCTGGTCAGGGACCCTTTTAATACCTACCATTCCACCAAAGTGAGCTCTACAAAATAAATAAATAAGAAACCGGTGTAAATTCTGTTAGGCTGAAAACATTAAGTCAGAAAATTCTTTACCCTTTTAGTAACAGCAACACAAGGATTTCAGCTACAGAAAATAGATCCAGAACATTACTGTCCTGTCTTTGCTTCAGGATAAAAATTGTCCCTCAACAGTTCATCTAAACTGTCCTCAGGGGAGCAGGATAAATAAGGCTCAGGCACAGGGTCAGAAGTTACCAGGACAGACCAGAGAAAATGGGTTAATTCTCACTGGGGGGGAAGGTTACGTGATGACCCAGTTGGATGTTTCTGGATGGTGGAAGGATAAATAAGTGCCTGGACTGATTCCTTCTAGTCTTACAGCACACAAAAACAAGGAGACTTGGGTAAAATATCAAGATAAGTTAAGTTTAGAAACAAATGTTTCTCATTGTGATAAAAGCACAGCTCTAGGGTTAAAGCAATAGAGTGAAATTGTTACAAGTACATCATACATATTAGAATCCTCCAACTGCTTCCTTCTACTCCATGCAATCCAAATTACTGAGAAATCCCTAATTTTTATGAATGCCTACATAATTTACAATTTTATAAAGAGCTTGTGTAAAGAAACATCATATTTCTTCTAGAACAAACCACTGTATGTTTAATTCTCCGTCAGACTTGCAGAGTTCAGTAACTGGTGTACTCTCCTAAATACTGATAATATATAGTGTTTTCATTATATTTTGTAACTCAAAATCTCAGCTTTTCTAGGCAGACTGACGTGGGTATTGCCACCATCAAACATGCCTACATACGTGCTCATCTCCTCTAGTGGAGCCTGCTGAGAAGTAGCAGCAGACACTAAAAGAGAAGAAAATCTTCTGGCATTGGCTGTGCAGGGATCTATACCATTGCTTTTCTTTATTATATCTCTTTACTGAGGGGAATAGTAAAGTACTGAGAGGGGAAGAAGTTCAGCACAGATTCCACAGTGAGTCACTTGAAGAACCAGGAGTAGAACTGAGGTTTTCTGACTTGATCCACCGTGTTAGAGCTTCACAGTGCTTGAGACTCTGTCTCTGCTTGTTAGTAATCCACTCAGGGAGACAAACCTTGCCCCAACTCAGCCATGATCTCCACACCAATTGTACATGCACTCTTCAGAGAGCTACTCAGCATATTGTTTTTAAAGACAATAAAAAGTAGAAGGAAGCCACGAGTCTCAATTGCTCTAATCAATAAGTCACATCTCTTGCCTCCCCCTGGACTCACAGAAAAGGAATGCAATAATCAAACATGTCATTAGGTTCACTAATTACAGTTATTAAGTGCTAAAACAAACAGCTGATAATTTCTTACTGTTTTTCAAGTTGGGTTTTCATGAGCTTTGCTCTGATTTAGAGAGGCAAACAGATGGTCTAGTTATTAGTGCTCTGGAAAAAAAGAGTTAGAAAAACACATGTTCTTCAGGGCAGAGTACACTGAGAACAAATATTTAGCCATATATGCCTTGCATTTCTCCTACAAAATCCTTTGTTGATGGCCTTTCCTGTCAGTGGCTTCCTTGCCAGTTCTTCCCATCTCCCTTTCTTCTATCCTATAAGAACCCATGGCTAAATTCAGGTTTTATTCCCAGAAGTGTGATCACATCATTTTTCCTCCCCAAATCATCCAGGGGACATTGCAGTGATGGCATGAGGTATCTTGATGTGTCCCGCATTAAAAGAAAACCTTAAAGAAATCTCAGAAAACCTGCATGCAGGCAGGCAGCACAGTCAGTGGCCTTCTGAACCACTTTTTCAGTCAAGCCTACAACCAAGAGGAAAGAGACTCCAGTGACAAGATCCCTGTTCTGGCAGCTGCCCGAACATGACATGTCTTAGTCGTGGCCCCAAATGCCCACAGGTAAGCCAAGAAATTGGCCACCCCAAAGCGTTAGTGACATGAACTCTGTGTACAGGCTCTGCCAATCTCAAGTCCTGAGGCACATCCATCCCTGTTAATACACAATAAACTGGAATTCCAGCTATGTGTAATCCTGTTGAGGACAGGAAATTATCTGTTTCCGTTAATGCAGACTTCTTGTATACAGCAGATAACGATTTTATCAAGCTCTGTTTTCAAGCTGCATCTCTCCAGTTCTATCAGCCCTTCCAACACGATCCTTACCCGCTTGCAGTGATTCACATTTAAGGGTTTCAAACCCTCTGCTTCCTTTCACACTCTCTTCGTAAGTATGAATTCACAAGGATTAACCAGAGACACAGACAAATGTCCACACACGTAAAGGTTCCCAAGAACCTTGTCTAACATCCTGCAGCACACCAGTAACGGAAACAGGAGCAGCACACAGTGTCTCTGGCCCCTTTTCAGATGTCTACTGCAGTTCAAGTAAATGCGCCTCTTCAGCTGACCCTGCAGATCATAAGCTGATCAATCTTGATGTTGTAGACTCCGCTGAGACCGTAAGTGAGTTTCCAGAGGAGCTGAAAAAACCCTCATCAGGTATTCCAGTCCAAAATATGGTGAAAAAATAAATTATAAGGCAGAGAACCAGGAGACAGATGGAACTCAGCTGATGTCAGGCACTTCAATACAGTGATAAACAATACACTCTGGATTTCTAAATCTAATTGACAGACTTCCTAGGAAAGGAAAGTATCAAGCAATTGGTATCCAGAGTCTTAAAATAACAATCCTTTTCCTGTCATAGCCGAGCTCTCTGAGTGTCTACTTGCTACTGGACTTACTGTGAGCAAACTTCTATACTAAAACTCCTCCAGCTTCAAGGTGGACTATTTTGTTACAAGGGTCATACATAGGATCAGCTGTGTGATCACCCTCCAGTTGAGGTGGTTCCAGTCAGGTGACTCTAGTGCAAGTGATGGAAATTTAAGCTCCCACAAGCAGCCAAGTAACACAGCTGCAGTGCAGTCACCAGGGCCTGATCCTCCAGGGTGCTGCTCTTAGCCATGTCCCTATCTCAGAGTCAACTGCCCAAATCAAATTCTAATGGCAAACTCGTATAACGTTACTTTTCAGGTTAATGACTCCAGAACCAAGGCTAATTTTTCTCACCAGCAAGGCATAACTAAGGACAAGTGAGACTCACTGAGAGGAAGGGAATACCTTCTTATGTGGAAGGCAAAACTACCAGAGAGAGTACAGAGGAACTTGTTTCTTTCTCTGGAAGTAGCTGGATTGCTGAGAAGTATCAGGGGAGCACTTGTACCCTCCTCTTCAACACTGACACTAAAGCTCTCTGCTTTTTGCCCCAGCTACAAATAACATTTGTTGCTTGTGTCCTCCATTGCAGATATATGGAAACAGCTGTATATATGAGAGACTGAACAAAATAAACCCCAAATCTTCTAAAACAAAACACCCCACTGCAAAAACCCCTGGACTACAAAACACCCCTCCTGCTGCTGGACGAGGGAAGGGAAGGGAAAAGCACGTGGTGATGCCAGTCACTGCTGATGGTGGTACAGACAGACGCTCCAAACTCACGCCACAGGGCACAGTGCTAGAAGCTGTACAGAATAAGGAGAAACAAAGAGAGGCCAGATTCACCCTGATCACACACTCTTTATCTTCCTCAGTTGAGACAAGCATGGAGAAATAGTCAAGGAATGCCATGCTTTTCTAATAGCAGATTTCTCTTTTTTGAAATCTCCATTGATTTCAAACTATAGCAGGGAATGGTATGAAATGGAAGATACTTTTTCTCTAACAAAATATAGAAGAATTGTTGATGTTTCATTTGAAATTTCTGTTCCAGAGGAAGAGGAGAATGGAAACTTTTAATTTAAATCAAAACTTTTTGTGCAAATACAAAATGTTTACATTATTCAAAAATTAAATATTTTGGTTAATTTTATTCCCAACCCAGTATAATTCCAGTGTCCACACATCAGCATTTGAGACCTCCTGAAACCAGGATGTGAACTCCTTCAGTGCCAGAGGCACTGGGGGTCCCATTTCAACACTTTCTCTGAAGAGTGAAGTGCATCCACTGCAGAAAAAGAAAAAACATGGAACACCACATGTGGTACCTCTGGCACTAGGTGACTTGTGGTGTCCTTGGACAAGCTTTTGGGAAGGTCAGTGCCTTCTTCTCTGAGCTTTCCTCTTTGATTCACCCTGCTGGCCTAAATTTGATGGAAACTAATTGCAAAGCTGTCCTTTCTTTAGATCTATTTACGTTGAAATTCCTCCTCTGAAAGAACTTTCAGGAAATCTCTGCTTTTCCTTAAGGCTCTCAGTCAGGTTCAGACGCTGCTGTGGCCCAGCTCACGAGGCTGCTCCTGAGATGTGGGATTGGGGACAGTGGGCTATCAAAGGATGGAGACGGCTGAGCTGTTACTGCATCCCCCTCTCCCTGCTCTGTGCCCTTTTGGTGCCCAACACACACAGAAAAAGCTCCCGCTCTGCAGACACATGCTGGGAGCTCTGTTTGTCACAGCTGCAGCAGCTCACCAGCTTATTACACCCTTCTGCTGCTGATTCCTCTGTGCTCAACCACGCTCTCAGAAACCTGGCCAGCCTCCTCCTTTGTACTCCTGCCTCGGCAGATGAGCAGACAGTACCTGGCTGACAGCAGGAGCCCACGCACCACCGCTCTTCCGAGCCCTCCAGGGAGCGGAAGTACCAGGAAGGTTCCTGAGAAACTCTTCTGGGTGGGATGTTGGGAAATGCTTTCAGCGAGACCCATGACATCAGTCAACTAACAAGCTTTTTATAGCCAAAGTGCATGAAAAGTTCCATGCATGGGAAGGGAACATGGTAACACATTCCCTTTCCTCTCCTGAAAGTTCATATACTTCATTCTGTACTGCACTGATCAATAGAAAATCTCCCATAAATATAATCACGCAGCTGAAAAACGCCCTAATTTACACCACTCTTCTAAAACAGCGTCTGTGTTTCCCAAGAAAGACTATAAGCCCAGTTTCCAAAATATTTCACCACGTCACACTGAAAAAAAGCACCTAAAATAAACTACAACCTGTTTTATTTCCTGTCCTCAGTGTTTGTCTCCTTCAGAATACAAAAATCAGTCTCTGGCTTGTAACTCACTCCCTAATGGTTCCCCAAAGCCATTCTATTGCTGGAAGCAGCACATTGAACCACCCAGGCAAAGCCAAGATTTTGTTAGGGTTTAGACAACAAGCAGGTGGCCAAAGCCTCCCTGCTACCAGCCCCCTGCTTAATCTGCTTCCAGGAGGTCAGCAATGGAAGCAATCAGACAGCGATGGTTGGGATGCACCCCACCCACAACTGCTCAGTCCATCGCTCTGAATAGGAGCTATGGAATTTTCAGGTACTCTTTAGACACACATGAACTTTGTTCAGGTTCAGTCTAGCTCATAGATGAGATCACTGGAAGAAACCAAGAATTAGTTCCAGGAAAAAATCCTGATATTATCCAGTATCCTTCAACCTTCCTGCACAGCAGGGATGCAGATGCAGAGCCCCGCACCCGCTGCTCGCTGCCAGCTCAGTCAGCTGAGGGGAAGTGCCAGGCACAGAGCCCCAGACAGCACTTAGGCTGGATGAATCCATGCCCAGACAGCTAGAGCTGTATGTCAACTCTGAAATTAAGTGCACTTGTGAAAGCCTAAGTGCTCCTCTGAGAAGACACGGCTGTGCAGGCAGGTCCTGCTGTGCCTGCTCTGGAGCGGGCGGCAGCCGCTCTCCCTTCCCTGCCTGTTCTGCCCTTCTGCTTTGCAGGGTCCAGGTGTGCAGCACCCACCACACTGCACACAAAGCAAAGTGTAGCCCCTGCCTGAAGGGTCTTGTGTGTTCTCTGCAATTTTCCTGTTGAATCACAGACAAACAAGCTGGTGAGCCACAGCTGATGAGAAAAGCAATAAACTTTGTAACTGATATGTTCAGCTGAGAGTTTTTGTGTGTGCTGATAAATTCTGCTGGTGTAAGGAGAACCCCCTTGACAACTTTACTGTACTGTTATCGTTAAAATTAACTGTAGTATTAAACTCTGAAGAAGATTCAATAAAACTCTCCTGTTCCTCAAGGAATCATGATTAAAACATAATGTTCTCTCAGAGTCTGTGCTAACTACAGAATTTTTTTATTTGTTGATCTTGGAAAGTCCAGGTATTTGATTTTTCTATTTTGTCAAACATTTTCTCTTCTGTGCTCGAAACATGTCTAGGAAATTATTCCATTTTCATTAAAAAGAACCTAGCCATCAGCTGAAATGCTAAAATCATTTTCTTAATCTGCTTTATTACAACAGTCCAGAGGAACATTGGGCAGTACTTACACTCTGGGCTGGAAGGGGATGCTGGGGCTATTGCAGTGAACACCAGCAGCTCAGAGTGTTCTGCCTGCAAAAGCAACTGCTGCCCGTAGCCATTGCATTTGGAGACCATGAAGAGGAGGTGTAAATCCCAGGACCTCTAGCTGTGTCAGGAACGGCACATTTTGAGCAGATCCAAGTCTGGAGGCTGGTGAGCCTATATGGAGCAAGCTGTACCCTGCCTGCAGCAGATCACGGTGTGAAAGCCCGGGGGATTGTGTTGGCGCTGCTTGTTTAACAAGCCTCCGCAAGGCAGGCTTGGCACAGGACAGTGTCTAACGAGCTGATGATTTGATGTGAGACCCTCTGGCTCAGAGCTGAACACAGGCACCATCAGTGGAAGGGGCTACATAAACAATCCAGACAGGTTGTCATTATTAAATATTCCATGAATTACCAAATGATCCTGCAAAGCAACATTTCCATGCAAAGCAACAGCAGGAGCCAAGAACTAAATTGCAGTACAGTCCCTGCATAAATTCCTCCCCTTCACTTCCCCAGAGCACTCGGTTCAGCTTTTGTGTCTCAAAAAAATGTGCAGGTACGCTGTGTTTTTATGACTATGTTCCCCTCTTTGGAGCAGTGAAAGCCAACCATGTAAAACATTTCAGGACATTCGGAATGAGACTTCAGTGTGAGATAAAGTGCCCCTTCATGTGAGTACTGTTGGGATAGTCTTAGGTTTTCACACAAGACTTCTGGTGTTTCAGAAACTTCCCTCAAACTCCTGGATTTTCACGTCATTGATGAGAAAATTTAGCATTTACAGAACTTCAAATTGTTTCCCCAAGTCACAGCTGGAGATGTGATCCCTGGGCCATTTAACTGTTACTGTAGGAAAAGACATCTCACACCAGCTGTCAAGGGGAAAGCTCTTCTTCCCTGGGTGACATATCCATGGCTCGGCAGGGTGATGGGCCCCATCCTCCAGGGCATGGGGTCTCCACTCCAGCACATGGGAGAGACCCAGGGAGGAAGAGTCTGGGCACCTAACAGCCTTGCTGCAACCTCCTCCCTTCTGCAGTCAGCATTACTGTGGAGAAGAAGGAAACAAAAAAGCAAAGACTGCAAACAAGGGGAGCTGGCTGTTCTTGACGGAGGTTTTCTCATTGCAAGAAGCCTGAATGGTTTTTAATCATCAGAAATGCTGCCACTGGAAATACCCTGGGTTTATGCTGCCAATTTGAGTGACTTCATGCAAGATTATGATTCCTTCAGACTTTCTCTTCCCCCTCTCACTGACAAGTTGTAATTCACACCAGAAGCACTATCATCCAAGCTATTCTCAAAGCCTCTTCCATATTGTCTAGTCTTCATCCACCCCCAGATCCTTGAGATTTGTCTCCTGAATGAAGGCTGTAAATCTTTGTACAGAATGGCAGGAGAACTTTGAGCACCTGAGTTATTATGTAAATGCAGCATCAATGGTACTTTTAACTGCAAGTCGATTTGGACTGTAAATGGAACACCAGTGATTTATGGGTCTGACTGCTTCCCACATACAGGAATTTAATGCTATTCACTGACCTTGAACTAAAAGCAGGATCCCTGAAGTGTCCTGCATGCTGAGACAGCTCACATCTGGGCTGGAGTTAAGAAGCTGCCTTTCATCCTACCTGTGCTGCTCATTTTCTTCTGTCTCAGAATATGAAGAAAATCAACATGGACCAGTTTCCAATGCCCTGAGTATTACTGGATAGTCTTGGTCCACTTATATTACTGGATAGTCTTGGTCCACATACAGCCCTTTTCTTAGCAAAGAGATAAATTAAGTACTACCAAGTTCAAACATGAAACCGGTCCCTCAAGACTCTGCAGTATCATAAGGACCAGGATGTGGCAGACAGTGCTCATGATGGGCTGGAGAGAGCAAGGAAAGATGTGCTCACCTGACACAAAGGCCACTTTCTCCTTCAGTATAGGAAGGACATCAGCAGCTTTTAAACCATCATTTCGAAAAGAACCTGCAAAACAGAAAAATAGGGAAGTCACATTAGAAGAGAGCATGTTCTTGCTCCCAGCTTCATGGACATGCCATGTTTCTCAAAAATCAGACTGGAGAAAGGCTATAACTACATAAAAGCACCAAAAACCAGACCCCAACGGCTGATGAACAAACAGCATCAATATCAATAGAGAAAAAAATTAAATACAGAGAATCAGCTCATTGCTCTATCTTTCAGAAGTTCTGAAAGGTTAACAGATTTCCCACTAAGTAACCAGTTTAATCCCTGCTGCCTTTTTCACAGACCATACTATCAAGCCTGGGAGATGCCCATCTTGCACAGCAAGCCAGGAGCCTTCTCCCGTCACTGTTCTGAACACAGCCCAAGCAAAATTGCAGGGAACATGCCAGCACATACACAGCCATTTAGCATCAGCCCTTGACACAGATTTGCACAGGGGCTGACTTAAAAAGGGCTTTTCCCCTCTTCCCCTTTTTGCTGTGCACAGCACAGCTGAGATGGAACGGTTCAAGATGGGACCACACTCAGAAGGAGGACATGCTCCTTACGAGCCAGCCAATGTTTTCCCTGGGTAAGGAGTGGTTTGAAGCCCCAGCATATCCTCAGGTAATAAATGCTGTTTGATTACATGTTAAGCATACCTGCATAGGCCATTTGTATTCCCTGAGGTGCCGAATTACTTCATGTCTCCTAAATGTTCACCCAAGAAATCACGGATTTTTACTCTCTTGGGAACAGAACTGCCCACAGTTTCACATGCCAGCAGCACCTCTCAGCTTTGCAAAAGATCAGCAGTAAGGGATCACCCCAGAGCAAGCCAGAGACTGCTATTTCCACAAAAGGTGGGTTTGAAGGACATTTTTGTAGTTCCTCTGAAAAATAAGTCATCCATCACTGGGTAGTGAATAGCCATCATGACAGGTGATCTTCCATATGGCTTAGATCTATTCCAGCTCGCCAAAGAATATAACACATTTGAAACCTTGTATTTTCACTTTGCCTTCCACAGCAGGCAGCAACCACTGTTCTCCTGAGAAGGTGCCAGGGCAAGAAAATCTTCTCACTAGGCAGCTTTCTAGGAATAGGGCATTGCTGCAACCATCACACCCTCCTTGCTGAACACAGCAGATGACACCTGACCATTTGGGTCTGAAAGTGGATAAAAGCACTCCCTTTACATTGTCATCTATTGCTTCCAACACGCAGCCTGCAAAGGCAAAGTGGTTCAATCCATGCCGACATTTGGAACTGAGAGGATGAAGACCAAAACAGCCATTTTTACCTACTGAACTACACTGTTAGTAGTATTATGGTTGAGTTACTGGTTTTTGCCATTCACAGTCAGACTGCGCAACAAGGCTGCCTCGTACATGTAAATATGTCCCTCACTGGTGACCAAAAGCTACAGCTAACTCCCTTTGTCCCCACTTGCTCTCAGATGTCACCTCTGTGACAGTGAGCTCCAGGAGATGTGTAAGCTCACCAGCTAAACCTACGGCTAGTGAAAACTAGCACTCAAAGGGCTGAGGTAATTCAATGTGAGGCCAAGACCAGTGTAACTGCAATTTGAACAGGCACTGGACCACAGTCCCGAGGGATGCCTGAAGAGTGCATTGTGTCAGTAAAGTGTTTGGGGACCAAACTGATTGCTGAACTCCTTCTGTGTTCAAGTAAGAGGGACTTAGTGCACTCCGTGTTAAATATATGAGACTTTGCTATTAACTTATCCTCTTAACAAGAATAACCTTTCTGATCCCAGGCTATGGCTAGCTCTCACATCAAAGGTAGGAACTGCTCAGACACAGGTAGCATTTGGAATTTAAGCAGCTCTGTATATAAGCATCTCATCCAACCATGATGCAAATGGGAACAGCCAATGTTCCAACTCCCAACAGCGAGACACATCACGAGGGTTTGGAGACACTCAAGTGGAGTACTGGGCCAAATTTATCCAGCTGCAAGATCTGCAGTGTCAGTGCAAGCTGAGTTTTGGGCAGTATTTGTTAAATTCATCAGGAAAATGGCAAAGTCAATTCTTAGGCACCCAACTGTGCAGCAGACAGTATACAACTGAAATCTTTGTGAGCATTACTAAAAAAAGCCGGTGGGCATATGTAAAGCACACCATAAGGACTTCTTAGCAAGAACCCAGTATACTGAGGGCTGAAGGCCAATTTCAGACACTCTCCTGCAAGGAAGGACTGCATCTCACAGGGGAAATACGCATGGGAGACCAGGAGAAAAACGTATGACTTTAAAGGATGGTCACCTCCTGAGCTGTAGCAGGGTAGGCTGCAGGCAAGGGGCTCTCTGCTAACAGCCCCCATGTCCTGACTGTGCACAGGAGAGGCGAGAAGAGACTTGAGTGGGGACAGTGCTGTAGCAAGTACTTTCCCCTTTCTCACTATCGCCCAGGACAGGTCAAACACGCTCCAAAATAAATGATGAATGAATTGGGAAACTGTGAGCCTGTCATACAACCAGGGAATAAAGAAAAAGTCCCAAGAGCTGCAAAACTTCCCTCTGGAAGGCAGATCAGCACCTAAAGCAATGCATGTTGCTCAACCAAGTGGCAGCTCATGACCCACAGATGAGGCCATGACCAGTGCTTCTAGAGCTTACTTCAGTTCCTGACAAAATCCTTTCATTGGAGGCTACATCTCAGAGCATGCTGTCAGGGTGCCAGCAAGAGCTGGGGCAAGGTATGCATAAATGGGAAAACCAGTGGCTATAATAAAGACTCCAAAAGCAACAGCAAATCTGTCTCCGGGAGGGCCCAGCATAGCAATGATGCATTCCCCAGTTTGTAAGTTATTATAAGCATATCCCTAATGATGCTCATTTTCGTCCTATTCCCCAGCTGTCTCGAACACATTTGTTCTGTTTGTTTGCGTGCTGGATCCAAGGCCATGTCTGAAGAGCACTGTCTCATTTTGCCACAGAGCCCTGCGCACACAAAGGCTGTGCTTTGTAGTCTGCCCTACACCTCTCCACAGCTCCTCTCAGACAGCCCTTCTGCAGCAGATGGACAGAGAAGGACAAAGACATGAAAGAAGGGCACGCTGAACATGGGACTACAAAACAGAGCCCCTCTTGCTGTCTACCTGCATGGTCTGCCAAGGTACTCGAGCACTTCAATCACCTCTTTACCAAAAGAGAGGCACAGAGAGCACGGTGCTATGACCTTGTCACCCTGCGACCCCCTTACACCTTCATCACATCCTGGCTTAGTGTGCTGTCCACGGAGCAGGGACACTATGACTGGCCATGAACTTTTATTACTCCAGTGACCCAAGAAAAAAGCACACCATGCCAGCCTGAGCAGCTGACAATATAACGTGTTCTTGTAAACTTGGAAGCACTGAAGAATTAAGAGTAGATCCTCAGCTTGGCTGATTCACATTTCAGGGCAGAGCAGCATCGCACGTGCACAGAACATATCTTAGCAGGGATTCCCTGGGTGGCAGAAGCAGCTCACAGTTTTAGAGGAGATGCTGTAATGAGAAGCCAGATGGGTGAGCTGAGAAGCTCAAGGCATGCTTCCATGGTAAATGCAGCAATCCTGAAATTGAGTAAATTTGTTTTTCCCCTGCACAAAAGCCCCAACTGGCCTGGAAAGCTCGCTGCTGAAGGACATGGAGGTCAGCAGCTCAAGGGGCTTCCTGAACAGGTTGGAGATCTGCAAACAACAAACATTTCCAGAGAACCGTAAAGATTAATAAAATAAGCAAGAGTTTAGGAAAGAATGTAAGCCTACAGACTTTGAAGTGAAAGCCAAGCTCTAACTCTTGGAGTGAAAAATAAATTATCTCCAGAGAGAGCCCTGTGAGCTTTAGCATTTCTTTCTCTAAGCAGAGTGGAGGGTCTCCGTTGGAGACACTGTACTGGGCTAGATGGAGCAACGGTCTGCTCCAGAGCGGCTTTTCCTAGAAAAGCTTCAGTTCTAATCTGAAAAATGCAGCTCTTGGCTTCAAATAAAGATCAGCTGCTGGAAATATGGAAATACTTTCTATACTTAAAAAAAAGTATGCGTAGGCAAGAAGAAGGCCTCCTGTCAGAGCACTGCATGGGGCTTAATCACTTGGCTCCTGATGCCTTCAGCAAGAGTTGTTCATCCCAAGCCCCATTCAGTGTTACAGGAAAGACAGCCCACATTCTCATAGTTCTCAGAACAGATTTGACTATTTAAAAACTCTGGCATAAAGTTTCTTTAACCAAACAAAACTGAACTCCGTGGGCTAAACCCATCCCTCGAGGAACTCCACTGGAGTCCAGGATGCAACAGTAGGATTAATCTGGTCCATATTTCTTCTTCCCCCAGTAAAGGCCTCTCCTGTGTTTCTATACCCTCACTCCAACACCCCAGTTTTTGGGGCACTTATCTCCCAGGTTTATCATAGCCTATCTGCTTCCTACCTTTTTATTTTACCCCCTCGAAGTCTCAGTGGAATTTATTTGTCTTTGCATTACTGTAGCGTCTTGGCTTTCCACAACACACAAACAGAAGGGACGTCTGATGCGAGCAGAGAGAGGCAGAACAAAGGAGACTTTAGTATTCCCATTGTAGCCTTTGCAAACTGAGACACAGAGAGATTGACTTGTCCAGTGTCAGACAGAAAGTTTGTGCAGAGCTGAACCCTCATTTCCCCAATGCTTTTCTCATACAAACACCCCTTTGTTTTCCAGCAGAATATAATCCTCCTTTTTCTTCTCTTTACACTTCTGGCGTCCTCCTCCTGCCCTTCTCTCTCCATCATTCTTTCCTCCTGCATTTGTCTCAAATATTTACTTTTTGTGTGTGCTAAACCCTCTTTAACCCCTTCCTCTCCTTCCTGCAGGCTATTGTCTGTCCCCACAGGGCTGTGAGCCTTCCCAGTTTGATTTCTCTGATTTTCCACAAGCCACACAGAGGGGCTTAGCCAAGGGCTGCTGGGGCCTTTGCCTCTGGGATTTTGCTGGCCGAGGCTCATTGGTTCAAGGCAGTGAGGCCACAGCATGGCACAAGCATTTGGTTGAATAGAAGCAACATGTGCTCTGGACTAGCATTTTAGCACCATCTGGCAGAGATAAATGAGGCTGGACACTCTGCATCTGCCGATCGCTCCTCTGCGGACAACAGCCTGATCCCTGATGCAAAGAAAGAGCTATTGGTGCCCTGAACTCCCCAGGGGCCTACAAAGCTCTCCTGTCATCCTTGCCCATTGCAGGCAGCAGAAGAGCAAGCTTTGATTTCACAGAGGAAGGAAAGAAGGATTCAATTGAATTGAATCCAAAGACAGCACCAGAGAGAAAAAAACACAAAATTAAGCTGTAAATATAATTACCAACTATTACTGAAGACTAACCCAGAGCTCTATGCTTCTCCATAATAAGCAGTAACAGGTAATACCTGGTCTCACGGGAAGCTTTTAGGATGGCAGGTTGGAGTGCAGCAGGGACAGGCTGAAAGGCAGGTTGGATTAGCACCACGGCCCTGGGGCAGGGATGGCGGCTGTGCCCCTCCATGCTCCTCTGTTCGTTTTCTCCAGCCACCAGATCCAGTGTGCACACTGACATACAGATCCATGCCATAGCTCCAAAAGTTGCAAGAACCCTGGACACCAAATCGATGGCCTGCACAACAGACTAATCCCACTGCACCACATGCCACACTCTTTATCCCAGCTGAGACAAAAGTCACATGCATTACATTGCTGCATTTATTCTAAAATTAAAACATGAACGCTGGATATATATGTAATAGGCTCGGTCCAAGACTAGTATTATTTTCTCTGTGCTTCTTTATTCTGTCCTTTCTGTCCTTCCTTTTTATTAATTACACACCATTCCTGCTTGCTGAAATATCCTGGTCACAGCTATCAGACGGCAGTACCACAGGCTACCTCCACTTCCAAGTTTTGCCAGTGTATGTCAGGGGTCCGGCTGCTTTTCTCCCCCTCTACGCCACCAGCTCGGTCCCTCTGATTTCTCACTGCTCGAATCCTCGCCCAGGGACAGCCTCTGCCAGCATAGCCCCCTCCCCTCCCCTGCCTGTGACACCGACAGAGGCAGGGCTGGAGTTTGGGGGACCTTGCTAATTGCCGAGATTGTTATTCCTTCCACGAGGTACTTGGCAGCATTGAGCCTCCCAGCACAGCCTTTGAACGTCCACACATTTAAACAGTAGCCTCAGCTTGAAATCAAGCCAAAGAATAGGCGAGGCCTCAAGAAAGATAGAGCGGCTTGCAGCAAGCATACAAATTCATTAGCCTGTGTGCACGTGTGGCCTCTAATAAGCCGTGTTCAGCATGTGAAGCCGAAATGTCCCACCCTGTGCATCCCACCTAAGCCAAGAGCCAGGCTTTGCCTTTTCGTAAGTGGCACAAAACCATTCAAAGCATCAGAAGGATACTGAATTTATGCACAATCTGCAGCGGAGGGTCTGCTTCAGCTCCATCCATGGGGGATTTTACTCATTTCATTTTAAACATACACTAACAGCGATGCTAAGAGAATGCAATGGCTGTGAGTCAATCTTTTGCACATTTCCATTTCATTTTCATCAGGACTTTGGAATCAGGCTGAGATCTTTCAGTTCTTACACTGAGAAAAATAATTAGGCGTTATAGGTAGCCCTATGGATAGCGCACCTGACTGCTAGTCAAAAGACTTGGCTCTATTTGTGATTCTGCTCCTAAATTGCTTTATGATCCTGAACAAGCTGTTTTAACTGTGCCAGATCTTGGTTTTCCTCTCTACGGAAGGGAAATAATGACTGCCCACATTAGTAAAGCACAGTCAGGTTCACAGACCTCAAAAGCACCTTTCAAACATGAATTAATTTTGTTTGAAAAAACCTCTCTGAGTTCTCTGAGGCAGAGAACTGTTGCAGTGCACTTTTATAGACAGGCAAGAATGAGGCACTGACAGTAGGAAAGACTTGCTCTGGTGATCACAGAAAGGGCTTTCTGGGAAGGAGTGGGAGACGGTAGGAGAACTGGAAAAATTAGATCATCTGACACAAAATCCTTTGTTTTATTTCTTAAGTGTACAAGGGATAGATGTGCTGCCCTAGAGAGAAATAAGTATATTCAGCACCTTGAGCTTTTAGTGGTTAAGTTTCTTGCCATCTACAGATTGCTCTATACATCAGTGACCACCCAGATGCAACAGTCTTTTATGGTGTTAATAAACAGCTATGGGCCATTTGTAATCTGAAGTCACGTTTTAAACACAGCCATGGTCTCTATCCAGGCCTAGTGTGCATGAATATTTTCTTTTCATTTCACTCCCCTCTCAATTACAATTTAGTTTCTTATGGAAACATTCCTCAGAATTTTATAATCCCATAAAAAGTTTAGAACTGCTGATGGATTTCTGCAGGAAGGATGCAGGCCCTCTTTGAAGCTGCAGAGGCTGGGTACCCAGGGTCCCATCCTCTGTTAAATTCTGTAGGTTAGAATAATATCCTTTAACTGGCATTGGTTTAGTCAACAGGCTTTTTCCAAAAAGCTGCAAAAGGGCATCTGCCAGCACCTGTCACACAGCAGTGACGTGCTTAGGGTTTCCCATCCGTCTCCCAGAAAGCCTCCCACTCACATCCTGGAGGTCCCCAGCCACCAGTAACTTCTCCAGGACAAAAAAATAAAATAAAATATCTAATTATGTACAACATTGAGGAGGCACTTTGCTGAAACGCCAGCCGTACAAAGGAACCATATGCCAGTGCCCCAAGTGTGCTTTGCAAACATCTGCCTCTCAGGGGAATTTCATGCCAGACACTAAGAAAGCAACTTTAATTAGAGGCCAATTGAGATCCTTGTCCCAAAGCCCGTGACTGCCCTAAAAAAGAAAAAAAAAAAATCCTAAACAAACAAGGCAATTGCATTTCCCCCCATGTTTAAAAACACTCTACATTTTCTCTTTTTTATTTTTCTGACAGAGTTCAGCATGCCCCAAACAGATTGACCAAGTTCCTATCGCCTTCAGAAAAATTCCTGTCCAGGAAGAATGGTTTGTGTCTAATATGAGTGTCAGAGTGGGTTTTAAATTAGTCATTTTTGACTGTGGTTCATTCAACATTCACAAACCAGCACCTCACAATTAATTAGGCTTACATTTCCCTGCCTCACGTTGCCTCAAATCCCTTCTGACCGGATACATTTCTGCCTTGCTCATCTCCTTTGGTCCCTCTTTCTTTCTGCCAGGGCTTATGATTTCAGCTTGCAGCTATTGTGACATCCTGGGAAGCCAATTAAAAAAAAAAAAAAAAAAGGAATAAAAGAAAACCTAAATCTGCAATTCAAAGGGGAGTTTTCCCTTCCTGTGCATGAATTCCCTGGTTAGAGATAAAGCAAGATCCATGCCCTAAGCTCTTGACACGGGGCAGGCAAAAGTAGAAACTGTCCCTGCAGAGGGGTACACGGGAGAGCAGCCAAAGCTCTGGCGGGATTGCAGAGGCGGCTCCCACCCCTGAGCAGGACACAGTTCATCCAAACAGGGCAGCTGCAGGTCTCTGGGTGATGCATCTCCGGACAAACCCAGCAAAACCAAGGCAGCAAGAAGAGCGATAGGAAGAACTCCAGCTGATACCAGGCAGAGCCTGGGGGCACTTGAGGCAGGCCCGGTGGGAGCACAGGCTACACTGTGATGCTGAGCTACTCCAAGAGCCACCCTCCACAGCCCTTACCTGGGGAGCAGGACCTCCTATCACACCCCACTCTTCCGTCCTTATTGCAGTTTCCCAGGGTCTACTCCTCTGCAAACCAATCTACAACCAGCCCCAGGCCACCAGCAGGGCCTGTGCATACCCACTTGCAGCTGACTTCAGATTGCCCAGACCTCTCCGCCGCCGCGCTGAACTGCGAAGTGGCAGCGGCAGCAGCTCCTCCGGGGGTCTGGCCAGGAAACACTCTGGGAGTAACAGCAATCACTTTAACTCCCCCACCAGCATCCCAAATCCAAACAAAACCAGGGCAAACATTTTACATACATCAGCGGGAGGGGGAAGGCAAGACACTCCCAGGACTAAATAATTTATCCACCTCTCTTACAGATGCTGACATTTTTGACACACATTAAACTTTAATGAAAATCATTTTATGGATGGCTGAGTCATGCCAGTCAATGGATAATCTCCTGCTTATCCACCTGCCCCTTTCACCCTCATCTGGCTCCTATCGCAGAGTGCAGCCACTTGTAACTCTGCCCTCTGAAAGAGGCCAGGCTCCCCCCGATGCCAAAGAGCAGAGCAAAAGCACCGAGGGGGCTGAACAGACCCCAGTGAACACATGGATGAGAACTGAGCCCACAGAGCCTTAACCCCGCTGCAGTTAAATTCACAAACCTACTGTTTAGTTAATTAGCTAACACGAGATGCTGTGAATCATTTCGGAAAGCAAATTACCTCCCTGATTTCCAAAAGCTTCCTAGCCGCATTTCTTTTTTTAACTTACTATTTTTTCCTTCTCTCAATGTATAAATGCCAATTAAATTACTGCCTGCCTCTGTTTAATCTAATGTTAGCCTACTCATATTTTCAGCTGCTCCCTGATGCCAGTATGGCCCCTTATGCCCAAATCTCTTTAGTGTGCTAGTATAAATGTTTAAAGCCCTAAGACAGTTCTGTAAGAAGCTTGACATTTTTGTGCTAATAACCTGTGATGTTATTGTAATGTTGAATTCAAAAGGATCACCAATAGTTTGAAAATGCAGCTTTCCTTTAGTTCGTTCCATCTAAGGACACATATAAAGAGATAACTGGGATTAAAATATCATGAACTGTCTGGATCTCCTTCTGGACAAGCAGCCCTTTAATTTGCCAAAATGATACTCAGGAGAAGGTAGAGTTACAAAAAGCCACTGGGCAGGTTTCAAAGACAGAGGTATGCATTTAATCTCATTTTATCTATCACAGAATCATAGAACCACCAAGGCCGGAAAAGACCTTTAAGATCATTAAGAGTCCAACTGCTAACCCAGCACTGCCAAATCCATCATTAAACCCCCTGGGCTGTGATTCTGGATACCAGAGTTACCAGGAATATGTTCTCCATCCCAATCATACCCTTCTTTATGGAACAGGCTAAAAGATTATCACCTAAACGCAGAAAATTGCCTTCTTTTCACTAAGGGGGAGCTCCGAGCGGCACAAATAACTGGCTACAGGTTAATGAGATCTGACTGATCTCCAGAGGGTGCAAGCTGCTGCTCTATAGATCCCGGACACCTGAAGTCAGATGACCATCCAACTCCTCCCTGAATCACAGGGAAATAGTCTGGGGCCCCTCCTTCCAGCCCACTGCCAGGTTGCATTTTTTCTTTCCGTGGAGGTGACAGAAGTGCAATATATTGGCAATGATATTTTAATTTCACAGATTGAACTGTAAAATCCTTTTCCCACATACATTTTCCCTTCTTCTGAAGGGATTTTACTGGTTGGTGGTTCCACTGAGCAGCATGCTCTGCAAAAACCAGCAACTCCAGGTAGGAGGAAATTGTCCCATTCAATGTGTCAGTCCACAAATTTTATTAGATTGGTTTCTAAAGAGAGGGGAAATTATACTTTGATCTGAGACAACCTATTGCAGCCTCTAGAATCTTGCTACAGGCAGCGGTTGAGCCTCCCTCGAGTACAACACTGGGGAGCAGACCCCAATCTAAACCAAGTCAATCAAAGGACATTTAATACCTTCAGTAAATAAGAGATGAGGAGAAAATACAGTTTCTCCTACATGTCCTACTGCAGGCAAGATTTCACTCTTTTGGCTGTAGCAGTTTTAATTGGGCTTTTTTATATTTTTCCCCAGCCAGGAGTTCATCCTGCATAAATATCTCATGCCAGGCATCCCTGCTCTCCCACACAAACATGCAACCACACGCACCTTCTTATATTTGGGTTCTAGCTTTGCCAATAGAAGGACAGACCATGTCCACATTTCCAACCTACAACTCAGCCTAGGGTTTCTGTGACCTTTTCCTGCAAGCTCCAGCTCTGCTGCTGGAATGACTTGTCTGTTATGTTAGTTGTTCAATAACTCTTAGGCACTACCGTGCTAATACTGCTTTGCGTAAACAAGAAGTCACAGTCGGAAGTCAGTGAAACATTAGTAGTGATGACAAATCAGAAATAGCAAACTAACTGCACAAAGGAAAAGAAAGAAATGCAGTGATGTTTTTCTGCCTGCTTATAAAGAAGAGCAGAGTGAAAGATGGACTGGAGAGAACAGATTCATCATGCTTTGGCTTCATTACTATAATAATTAATTTATATTAGCAGGTGCACGTTAAGAAGATCTGTTTCCACCCCTCTGCCACCACCAGCTGGTGCACCATGCATGTGTCAGTCATGGAAAATAGGAGTTGTGCTGATGCCCCTCACCATCTCTTCCGTCTGCATCCTGCAGCTTTGTTATGGGTCCAGTCAGCAGCACTGGTGGAGATGCACAAACACATCACAGAGAGCAGTTTTTACCCCAAAGTGCTTAAAGTGACCAGAGCCAGCTATGGTGGCAGACAACTACATACATAAGTTCATTGTCCATATTTCTTGGGAGCTGACTGATGGCAGAGTGCAGGTGTCGTGGCCAGGTATTTGATACAGGACATTTATAATAGCCTTTTATAAACCTCATATTTATAAGCGTGCACTGGAAAAATAGCTAACGTTCCACCCAGCGCTTTTGCTCCTGAGAAACATATGTTCATGAGTCTGCAGATCTCTGGTTTATACCTCACCCGGTGGATCCCACTGCAGGATTTGACTCAACACCAGAGTTCTGGAATATTACATGGGACTCAGAGGGCCAGAAAAATATCCTCGATAATGCCTGCTTGAGTCTTGTGATCTGATGAAAATTCAGCCTGTGGAAATATATCTACCCTCGCTACCACTTTTCCTAGGAAGCCCTATCAGATGTTGTGATAGCCATTTACAGCAACTCCAAAAAGCCGAGATACATGACACTGGATACTAATGAAAGCCACAGGATAAAGCAATAATGACATCTTGGGAACAAAAAATGCATACTGAAATATCATAGAAAGTTATCAGGCAGGAGATGTACAAAATTCAATTTTCTGAGTGGTATACTGGCTTAAATGATACAAACAATCTTTTCATGGCCATGAAATGAAGCTTTTTTGCAAATGTTTTGTGAACTCACACACAGAGAAAAAGCCAAAGAGAGAAATAAACAGTGTCATCTTGCCCTGCACTGAAGTGTTACAGTACTGAGCACACTGCCTGCTATAAGACTACTGACAATTAAGGATGTATCACCCTGAGCAGTATCTCTGTCTGCACGTATCTGATCTGCCCATTACCATCATCCTCCGCCACACAGCACAACCACGCACTTCATGGAATAAATATCCATTGAAGCCAAAGTGGCAAGTCAGCTGAGCACATAAATTGCCCAGATTCTACCCGAGGATAAGAATAATTATCTTTCCAAATCCACTTTAAAACCCTGACTAAAGAATACTTTCTGAAGAGGTCAAGCCCTGATGATAGCGAATACTTTCAAATGCATCTTTGTTATTGCCCAAATACAAAGAGCTGTTTTAACACATCATGACAGCAGAATGCCTCTTCCAGGAGCGAGCTCACCCGCATTTCTGCAGATCACCACTTAAGTGAGTTCCATAAGTCATATGACTTTCTGGCTTTGAAAGACTGCCCTTTGATGTCCAACAGACAGATGCCAGCATAAAAAGATAGGGAGAAAAAAAGTCCAAGCTCTGCACAGCCAGCAGTAATCAAGAGAACAGCAGTGAGCTTGTCTGTGGAGACCAAGCAAGCAACACAAACGGAGCTACCTCCTCACCCCTTTGCTTTCAAAAAGTGTTTAGCAATAGCATAGCTACAAAAGAGGCAGTGAAGTGCACTGTCACCAGTACCTGATTAGTGGCTCTGCAACCACTTACAGCACCACTCAGTTCAGGAGCACCCACCACTGCTAGAAATCAGGGACCCAGCAAAATAGCGCACTCGAAGCTGCAACACCGGTTAGTCCCTTGGGTGTCAATTGTTTGGGGAACAGTGTGATGAAGCTTATGCTACCACTGTCACTGCTGTTCCAGGGATAGACAGAAGGCTTCTGTCATCAGTGTTTTCAATCCAGTCCTTTTCATAAGCACTGCTATTCAACTATAATGATTGTTTTGTTACGTGTGGTTCTATTCGGAAAACTGACTCCATATAAACAGAATCATGGAGTTCATATTTATTGCATCTCAATGATTTCCAGATAAAATGCAGTCAGTTTACAAGTAAAAAAGATGTTTGGTTTGTTTTTCCAACTACCAGGTCTACAAACTCATGCTGGGATCTAGAAATTAAGTTGTCATCTTTTTGGCTTGTACAACTGCAAGAGGAATGAAAAAGAAATCTGCTCGCCTGCTCCTGGAGCAGCTGTGTATTTCCAGTTTCAACAGAGATAATAAGGAATAAAAATGAAGACAATATTTTCAAACCCACTTATCTAATTCTGCGCTTCAGGGCTCCAGAAAGGTAATCTGATTTTAAAAGCTACTCCAAGGGTAATTCAAAGTGACAAGACTTAAGTACCACTTAAAATCTTACTGCGTATTTAGGTACATAAATAGTATGTACCTAACTTTAGACACCCATTTTTCAAAACTGTTTCCCTTAATTTAGTCAGCAAATTAATCAGATTTGCATGTGATTACACATAGATAGCAGATCATTTCTGTAGGAAGGTGTTATTTTTATACAGACACTTGTCGGAGCAGAATTGCAAGTTAAACTAAAATTTATGAGTCCACAGGCTGAATTGACATTAACTATTTGACAGCTGAAAATTACTGCATTACAGACATGGCCAGTTTACTTACAGACACCCATATGAACACACATAACTCAACCACTGCCCAGCTGTCCGTCTGTAAACCTCAGTTTGTACGGGTTAGCAGGTTTCCCTCATGGCAACTCTGACACGTGGTAATGAGGTTTCTAAGCCCCACTATCCTGCACATGAAAGAAACAAGATGTTCTAGGGGCAGAGCAACAGATTCCCTTCTTACCATGTTGACATACAGATCCTCCAAGTCTTTGTCATGTCTTCTGTGAGTTCCCTACAGCAAAAATTTTCAGCCCTGTCTTTGTTTCTCCCCATTTCATCCCCAATACATCCAGCTCTTTCCTCTGGGCTCCTGTGCCAAATGGTTTTGGATGCCACACAGTCAAACATATATTATACCCACAAGGCTCCTCTGTGGATCCCAGTGTGATGGTCACCTTGAGCCTTGCAAAGGATTTGCAGAAACATTAGCTTTGAGCTGTTTGTGAAACACAGATACACAGTGGGTAAACTGAGGGAACGTTTGCTCTGTTACCCAGTTGTCACAAAGCATTCCTTCATGTACAGGTGCACTAATGCTGACCACCCCATCTGGATCTGCGCTTTGTCTCCACCGTCCTTGTGCCTTTGGGAGTTAATGACAATATCTGATGGCAACAAAAGAGATAATGAATAAGGAAAAGTGGGCTGAAAATAAAGGCTGGGAGTATGGCCAGCATTTGCAGATGTACTGAGTTAGCGAGTTCTGAGGAACGTTCCAAAATATTAGCCAGTTTTACACACCCAGCCTTTCCATGCTGGTTTCATAAGCTGGAGGTGCCTGCTTGCAAGGGCAGTCCTGCCAGGCCATCCTTGCAGCTTTACTGTGGCTTTCCTCCCTTTGCTATCTCCCTCCAACAAGGTAAAGCAAGGGTGTTTAATTAAATCCAAATGCTAGCATTTTTAGCTAAGTGTAAAATTGTTGATTTGGAAAGCAGCGCACTTGGCTTTCATCATTAAAGAGCGCTGTGATCAATGTAACATCAGGCCAGTTACAGCTGTTATGGGGCTAAGAGATATATTTCTGTTCTCTGGATCTCTTTATGAATTTAGGTGTAAGCTAAGCAAGTGCAGCTTCAAATGCTAATAGTGCTGCATAGGACACAGTCACTCCCAAGGAGCCCAGTCAATCACGCAGCCTGTTAGTGCCGGGCAATTACCAATCCTTTCCCGGCCAGCCCCAGCCAAGGTCTTGCCCACGATGATGAAATCTGCCTGGAGATTTTAGAAACTCACAGTCACACAAGGCAAGGCTGCTGCTCCTGCAACAAGCCACTGCTGACTTGCCTCTGCAAACTGCCAAGGGGACTCTGAAACGAGCACAGTGAGAAGGAATGGGTGTACTTGTGGCTCACTCCGTCCTCCGGATGATATTTTCCCAGCAGTAGTCACAGCTCGTGCTATTTGAGTCATCCTCATCTGAGAATGCAAATAGTTCCCAGCCGGTAACACAGCTTTTCTGCTTGCAGGCTGAGAGCTCGGCTTCTCTCCCAGTGCTCCAAGGTGAGCCCAGTCCTGGAGAGCTACGGGCTGCTCCATGCCAGGGGAAGGGCCTTGTACAGATGGCATGGAAGGATGGCAGACAATGAAATGCTTGGGGCTGGAGGGAAGATTGAGCCCTCACAATACTAGTGGCTTTAGACTTTGGATAAAACCCAGTTCTTTGTCATGTTGATGCAGAGAGGAGCAGCTCTTGACAGTATTGCGAGAACTGTAGATTTACCCCACTGAAACCATCCTTCACTTCTACACTTCTGTGTGACTTTCATCGTGGTCTCTGTGCAAATTATTTTAATTCCTTCTAAGAAGAAATAGATTTGCATTGCCATTCACAGCACAGGACCTTGCATAATTACTTGGATTTTCATGAAAAATAACATTAAATTGGAATCTGAGTAAATTCAGATATCTGAAAGCAAAAGCAGCATTTTGTGGGAAGTTGTAATTTTTCCAGGCAACAAAAAAAGAAATCCAGAAAATTCAGAACTGAATTAAATGTAAAAGCAAATCAAGACAGATGAAGTATGGAAATCAATGTTTAGGCACAGTAGCAACAATGCAGAGCCTCCAGGTATACCAGGGAAGGAGTACACAGCTCTGGCTAGCACTATCACTATGGCTACTATCAGTACTACTGATAGCTGCAGATTAAATTGATATTGAAAGCCCTTTGCAGATTAAATTGATACTGAAAGCCCATTTCATTTTTTATCTTTCCCTTATTAAATTATTTTAGGATGAGAAAAAAGAAGACCACATATCCATCTGCTAAGAGTAACACAGAGGTATGCAACATTAATCTGGCAATAAAGCCATTATGGACAATCCATTGGCTAAAAGCCTCAGGATGTATATCTTATTCAAAGTTACTTATAAATTAATTTGGCCCAAGAAACAGTGGCTGCCTTATAAACATGGGATGTTTCTAACCATTCATTTAACTGTTATCCTGCAAAAAAAAAAAAAATAGCAGATGAGGGAGATACCCAGACATCAATGCAGGTCCCAATCCATTTTTGGGGCTCTTTTCAGAACACTGTCTAGAAATTAACACTGAATCTACACTTGCATTTTACTCCTCGGAAGGAAGCAGCCTTCCCTCCCTCGGTGTACCCTCTCCGAAAGCCTGTGAAGGAAGTAACCCATGTCACAGTGAGGCAGAAAAAAGCTGCAGGGGGCCCAGTATGTGAGATCTTCCCACAGCTCTGCCTGGGGTCTTGCAGTGCCAGCTCTCATCTCCAGGAAGCTCTGACATTTTCCTTGGTGGTCCCAAGATAAGGAAGGATAATGGTTACCAGGGTTAGCCAGAAACATTTGTGTTTTAATCCTGGCTACTGACACAACTTGTGATCACAAGCAAATCGTTCAGTCTTCCAGCATCTTGGTTCACACATATGTGTTTCCTTGCCTCCCAAGAGCAGTCACAGAGCCTGGAAGCAGCATCTTTTCTTTCCACTGGCCAAGAAAATTTCTTACCATGAGTGCTAAGTGGGTGTTTTTCTGTAGGGTTTGCTCAGAAGGAAGTTAAAAGGCAGAAAGCAAAGATATAAAGCTGTTCTTGAAAGAAAATGTCCATCTCTAAAAAAGTGAGAAAATATTCAAGTGCCACACATTAGCACTGCTGCCAAGTGAAGTCTTGAGCAATTAGTCTGCTGACTGCTTGAACTTCACCGGGTGTAATCTAATTTACCAGCAGTGCAAGCCTCAGTATGTTTCCAGCACATGGTGGTCAGAGAGAGCTGCTCTCAGCTGCCCCACTGCCCTGTTCTGACCCAGTGAAGACCTTCAGTTGCAACCCAGCACTCAGTGCAAATATTTAGTGAAGGAAGTGAGAAATCAGAGTGGCAAATACTGCATTCAGAAATTCAGAAAGAAAGCCAGCTTGTCTGAGTCATCCCTGAGCTTTCAACACACACATCTCAGCAGGGTTGCTCCTATTCTGGAGCAGCCGCCATGGAAAACAGTAAAGTAAATCTACTGTGTGGGTGAAGGGCGAGAGGCATGGGAAAGCCAAGTCCCTCACTGGGGTCATGCAGGGGGTTATCACAGGCTCAGGATAAACCCTTGTCCCTTGCACAGAGCCCTGTGCCGTGCACCGCCTGTCTCCCCTGACACAGACCAGGGCCGAACCAGGCACTTGCTTATCCTCCACGCTGCAGATGTTTACAGGTATTTCTACTAAACACTTCAAAAAGGTGCCGGTCTCAGAAGCCTGTTTACACATTCTCAATCTTCTGAGCTTTCAAACATTTCATTAGATCTGAAATTCCCACCACAGCAAGTGGTGATCCTCAGAAGGTACAGAGTCTAGTTGGTAGAAGAGGCATTTAAGCACAGAGTGGGTGTCAGCCCAGATCTATTCCTCCTCACGTTTTCCTTATATCTGACACAGACTGCACTAAATTTCTGAGCAGTAACAGCTCCAAAAGTTGGCAGATTTGAAAATAAAGCATGAAGCCACATCCCTAATCACCTGGGTACTGGAGCAAATAACTCCTCACTGGAGCAAATAACTCCCCCGTTTATGAGCCTGAAGGATGCCAACACAGTTGCAGAAAGGAACTGCAGTGTGGGGCAACAAGCAAAAATCTTCTGTACAACGGTTTTTGCAAAGCAAGAACACTCGGTCACCAAAACCATCACCTTCATTTTAAGGCATATGCGCCAACTTGGTGTGGCATGTTCAGTGAAAAGAGGATGAAAATTTGGTCCTCAATAGGAAAACCTACATATTGAAATCCAGAGTAATCAGTTGTTTGCCAGGTGAATCAGCCAAATTGATGCCAAATTACCTCTCATTTAAAATGCTTGTCCCAGATGGTTGCATGTGAGGTGCTAAGCAGCACATGGAGAGGGAGCTGGCAGTCGGCAGTGTTTGAAATGTGGTTAAAAAACAGAGAGCCTCAGAAAGACTCCCCCTGCCCCCAGCCAGAGAGTCACATCTGGACCAAAAGTCGAAGAGGAGACTCACCAGAGGCACCATAGCTTCCTAGTCTGCAATACTTGGTTTAATGCAGTCTGTGATTTTAAATTGGAACAACTAACCAAAAATCCGGCAAAAGAAATGAAAAAGAAATGATTACCAAAAATGAGGAAAAAATAGCAATGGGCAGCAGGGAAATGTTATATGACGTTATTAACAACTAGGTTATCTTTGTCCTTCATCCTGCTGTCCTGTGAGGGAAACCAGGTCTCACACAGGACTTGTAGCTGCGAGTCAAATCTGTTCCTCCAGACAGGAGATACGTCCAAGTTCACAAATGCATCTCCATTACAGTGGGTGCCAGCCACATGTTCTTCTGGCATAGAAGGCCAAATTCCAAGGCCTTTCCAAGGCCTTTTTTAGGCCAAGACCTGGATCTTGTTATGAGGGGACTTGTGCTGAAAGGCAGTCAAGAAGTCATAAAGAGATGTGCTCATCTCCAATCTCTCCAGGCTGGAGACATGTCTCCTAATAGAAGCTTCCTGTTAGAGAACTTGTGTCATCTGGGAGACAGTGCTTATCATTTCTTCAGGCTGAATACATACTTATTCAAGTCACAGATACATATTATTTCTTGAAAACAGGGTAATCTAACTAACCTATGATCTTCCTTTAACCCAACTGGGATTTATAAGAACTTAATGCACTATATAGGACTTTCCTAAAAGAAAATGATTGTGTGATCGCTCAGAACTGCCAGGCCTTTCCAGCTGAAAGTGAAATGGGGTAAGAACAGACAGATAATTAGTGAAAATGAGGACAATGAATAAAAAAAAAAAAAAAAGAGAAAGGGACACGGGAAGACTCACTTTTTAATGAAAATATCCTGCTAAATTGCATGATTAAAAGTCAAAAGAAGAAAATTTGAATGTGGCACAAGTTAAAAGATGTACATTTCATACATAATTTTTTTTATCCTTCTTCTAAATAGTCAATGATCTGTTGCACATAAAGCTGTAGGATGGTAATTGGAAACAGAGTTTAGTCCCATGACAGGAAATAAACTCTTATCAATGGCTTTTGCAGATCTCAGTCAAACCATTGGGAAATTGGTAGTCCTGAAAATTAATATGCAAGATCATGATCTTAGAGAAGGATATAGTAAACACACTTATCTGTAATGACTTCATACTGGTTTTTTGCCATAAAGATAAGCCTTGAATAAGAAATTCAGCCATTTCCTGGTTTGGACTTTGTCGGGGTTCCTGGTAACAGCACTGAGGAGAAAACCCACGTAATTTGCTTGGCAATCTGAGACAGACTCCAGTTTCCAAGCAAGCGCAAACAAGAGATTTTCTAGCATCTCATGGGCTGAGCTAAAGACAATAACAGAGCATTATATAACGTGACAGAAATCCATTTTCACCACGACCCATTAGTGCCGTTAAATCACTCAATTCTGCAAACTGTACAGATCATTCAACATTAATTGGGGCAAATTAAGTTATAATTTATGACTGTTCTTCTTCATAATTACTTATGGAAGGAAATAGTGAGGAACCAATAATTAAGATGATGAGGAAGATCTTCAAAATAATTTGTTAAACAAGAGTGTCCTTTCTTTTTCTTCCTCTTCCTCCCTGCTTAGAAACAGCCTAGTAACTTACCTCTTGGTTACCTGGGCAGTCACTTACAGCTGTGCCTCAATACCCAACTCACAGGAAACAGAAAATTCACAGTACACTTTCTCTAGATGCACAGATGGGACCTATGTCCATACAGGTACGAGAGACACCCAGCAGCCAGTGGACATCCTAGGATGATACAACAGTGGAAAGTGTTTTTATAAAAAGGAAGGAAAAATAAAGAGAAGATACCAGAATGGCCAGGAGATCTGGAAACCAAGGAGGAATCCCCGAGTTTGAGGTAGATGGGAGGAATCCGTGAGTCTGAAGCAGATGCATCATTACAGACCAACAGTCCGGGCACAGTGTGACTTCTGCACTGGACCCGAGCCTCTCGTTTTTCCAGAATTATTTGGACCCTCAATGAAATCAAGAAATCATTTCAAAAAAGACCAGTAACTACTGCTTATCTTATATACGCAGAAAAGGAAATTCAACTTAGGCTCAAAGGCAAATTACAAAGAAAAAGAAAACATCTAGCTATGTAACCTCATTCCTTTCACAGCCTATTATTCCTTGCATATTGTCAGTCCTCTTCAATTAATGCCCTGTGCTATTTTAAAGACTATTAATCAGTGCCAGTTCAAATAAATGTTGTAAATTCATGCAGATGAGGAAGACAGACATCCAAGTTATAATTCTTTCTTTCAGGCTAACTTGCTCAAGTTATAAACTGCCTTTTTGAACACAAAACAGGCCTGAATGATCCATTTTTCCACGGTGAACAGAAGACAGGGTGTGGGGTTGATAAGAACATGCTGATATTTGGCAGTAAAACCTCATCAAACCTTTCCAGAGAAGATAATATTCAAATCCAGAATCTGGAATAAAAGCAGTTTGCAATTTCTTGTCCAAGCTGAAAATCCATAATCATTTTGTTCCCATTTTCCTCCTGTCAGACACTGTTTTCTTAAACAGAAGATATTTGTTGTAGAAAAAAACCTAAAGGAGTTAACATGCATAAAAAGACTTTGGTTCCCACCCTGCATTGCTGTTTAGCAAGTAGCAAATCTTGCCTGAATTTCTCTACAGTACACAAAGATAACTTGCAGCTAAATAACTCACTGCCAGCAAACATATCATTACAAGGCCAAGTCAGTACATACTACCCATGCATGAAACACCCACTGAAAGAGATGGGAAATCTTTACATGGAATCACTGCAGATTCAGGACTACGTGGTAGCATGGAGTGTATAAATCAGAGAAGAAGTTGGACCTTGATTTCTAGTTTTTAACATAATACATCTTTAAACAAAAAAGGGAGCAAGCTAGAGACTGGTGATAGGCTCAAATGATGGCTGTTTACCCAGGGAAGAACACAACACCACATTAGTGTAAAGGGTGATGATGGCTTTTCACTCTTCTGGAGAAGCAGAGAAGGATTTTGAGGACAGCTCACAAGAGGATGTCTTCATGTCAAAGAGCAGTGGAATGTACAGATAATGAAGCAGTTTAAAGTGCACTTGATAAACTACCACATTAAAAAGCTTGGCAGAGCCATTACCCATCTTCTAGGCAAGAGAAATGAGTGCCCCAGCCTGCTCAAGCACTCACTGCTGCTCAAGCTGGTCCCATTTGATTCAGCTTCTTGGTCACCTTGCCACAGTAACCACAAGAACAACTTCACCATCCAGAAATTCTTCCTGGAGCCTGTTCACTCAACAGTTTGGGTCTGGAATGGAGATACAGAAGGCAATGAAAAAGCAGAGCCTGAGCAGCAAAAGCTGGACATGGCGTCAGGATAAAGATGCACCTTATTCTGTGCCCATGGTCCTCCCTCACCTGTATTAACCATGCAGGTTTGGAAAAGAGACCTGAGTGAGGTGGGATTGTGTTATGTTGGCCCTGTGCACATGGACCAATTTTCGCATATTAGAAAAGCAGCATCCTCCTAAGGCCAGGGATGATGGACATCCTTCCCTCTGCCAAGTTTCTCATCTGTCAGGTGTCTCTATGAGAAAAGATGCTTCTTTTTGTTCTTGCCTACAGCAACAAGCCAAAAATAACAAAAATAACACCCCCCAAACAAACAACAAAACCCCCTACACACACCCCAACCCCCCCAACAACAAAAAAACCCTCCACCTCCGAAAAAAAACCCAAAACAAAACTATTCAGCATTTTGTGTCTTCTTTGAAATACCACAAACACCTCTGACAGTAAAGCAGAATTTTCAAAGGGATGTCCATTTGGGGAACCTAGTTTCTTAGCAACTGCAAGAGACCTCTTAAGGAGTAGAGATTTCAAGAAGAGAAGCGATGAGCATGCTCTAAACCTTCCTTCTGTTTAGGAGGCTCCAGAAGGGTAATTTGAAAATATAAACCCTCAAAACATCTGCTTCCACTGGCAAAATTTCATCTCAGTGCCATATCAGACACAACCTTCTGGATCCCCTGTGCATCCTCCTCCTGCTCCCACTGAAGTAAGGTGTTATTCTCAGTGCTGCAAGCAGGTCCTGTTTACATTAAGGTCAAACTTTCAACATGCTTAGGAAGTTCAAACAAGCACTTGGCTGTAAATATGAGGGGTTTACCCAGACAATGTTGTTAGCTGCTTGTGTATGCAGGAAATGCTGCAGGTTGACCTAACACTTCTGAATAGGAGTTTTACTACATCTGTGTCAGGCCCAAAAGTGATGGGCGGAAAAAACGTTCATTGTTATTAAAAAAGAAGGTCCGTTCCCAAAATAAGATATATCACACTCCATCACTTCTCTGCCAAACATTCCGGTGTACTTAACGACTCCACTAGGAAAAGAGATTAAAGAGAATTGTACAGATTGGATTATCAAATGACAAACTCTTTCAACCTGCAGTTCTGAAAGCAGAACGTTCTGGAATCTCACCTCACACTTCAGCAGCTGGAATATCAGATACAACCAAGGCCTGCCTAATCTACTGCTGTAAGAGATGTGAGTTTCCTTTGCTGTTGGAGCCGAGTTTTTATATTAGTCCAACACAGAGAGCAGTGCAGCTGAGCAGAACACAGGGCAGTTTTGTCCTTTTCACTTGCCCTGCTGATGGCCTGTCAGCAGTTCAGTCTATGTATCATGAATGCTAAAGCCCTGCTTCAGACGGGAGTCCTCAATAGACCTGCTGTGGTACCAGGGAGCCTCCTAATCCCCCCCGCTGCAACAGCAGCACAGCACAGCACACAAAAAAATCCTCTCCCCTCCAAAACCCCAAACATTCTCCTTTCCCCCACATTTAACAACCTTCCTGCTCTCCATTTCTGCGTCCTCTTTCTGCATTGCTGAATATACATCTGGGATGGGCTCAGTCACATTTCAGTGCTGCACACTTCATCCCAGCTCTCCGCTGGGAAACAGGAATCACTTCAGGTGCCTCTTCAGGCAAATTTCTTTAGTGGCCTCTTGTTTCCCCTCTCTCCCCTGCCTCCCAGCTTTTTCTGATCTCTGAATAATTTGTTCATACAGAATTGCTTCCTTTGCTATTAGAAGCCATAAATCAAAACACAAGCAGTACAAGGTCTTACACTTTCAGAATCTATTAATATTTTGTTTCTTTGGAAAATAAAAATCTATGTGACAGGTACGAGGGAGTCACAATTTCTCTTTTAACACAACCTGATGGAAATGGAATTTAATCCAAATTTCTGCCAAAACCAAACATCCGTATTACTTTAAAACCTACATTCCCTATTACTTGAAAAACAGAAGAATTCCCTGAACCTTGGCTCATCAGGCTTGTGTTTGCAGATGCTGCCCAGTACAGTGTGCTCACATGCTGGGCTCCCTCCCTCCACGATCCCACCCCAGCCTCTGGTATCCCTTGGCCCCAGGACAGCAATTTGAGGAGGGTTCTCCCTGGGTCCCAGCATCTCCTGTCAGCTTTGCTGTTTGTCACCACAGAGCAGCATGGAGTGACACTGTGCACAAGGAAATCACCTCTACAAGCCTGGCTCAGGGGACCTCAAATCAGGTTCATATGGCAGGACAAAATTACCATAGGACAGGGAACTGCTGAACCAGGCATCAGAGAGATTAGCTCTAGTAGCTGCTCAGCAAGAGAAATGCTTACTGCCCCCTAAATTGTTTTTCCTGGTCTTCTGGAGAAAATCTCCTTTTGCCATTAAATTTGTAAGTCATATTACTCTGAAGATGGCTGTTATTCTGGATTGCTTTACAGATGTCAGGATTATTTACTACAGAAGTTCCTTTCATTAAGAAAAGAATTTTTATAGTTGAATTTCACAAGTTGCAAATAAGTGAGACACCATTTAAAGCACCAAAGAAGGGCTTTTGCCACTTCAGAGCATTAGTTTTTGTACCCACTTTTGCAAGTCTGCAGAATTTATGGCTGAAGTGTGTTTGTATAATGTGATCCCAGATTCCAAGAAATAAGATTCCAAATAATTCAAAGCTAAACAAGGTCTCACACAAATTATAAACTGTGAGGTTCTGTAGTGTCTTTTTATTCCAGGAGCTTCTGAACATAAAAGAGAGTGCAGCCAGGGTTGTTAACAGCTGGCTGTCTCTTCCCAGGAACTCACTGGTAGGAACCACTGAGGTCCACAGTCACTGCTGGAGGATGCCAGCACAGCTGAATGCTCTATTCATCATCTGTATGCCTTTAACAAAGATTGTACACACACACAAGCTTCAAAAGGCCAAAGGTTTAGCCAATCTGTGAAAAACGGGCAATTAGTGCAACATCTCCTGTTAAAAGCCGATGTCCTCAGCTAACAATTCAGGACAGATCGCTGAAAACAATTAGGGTTGTTAACATACAAGACACTAATGACATTTACAATGTGAAGTCATGTGGGACCCTGACATGATGTCAAGACTTGATACTAGAGGATACATATGCAAGCACATGTTACAAAGCTGCTCATTAGAGACTACCAGAAATGTCACCTCAGACCACTCCTCTGAACATAAATGTAAAAGGAGCCATATGTTTTCTTTTGGTGATGTATACTACCGATCACTGGAGCTGTACATTTAAACACCAGGGAAAGAGACAGACAGAGGCCCCTGTCCTTATCTGCCACATTTGTGGGCACAAGGAGTGGGTCTTGATGGGCTCTGAAGCTAAATGCAATGAAGCAACAGCAATAACGGGCCATGGAGATGGATTTAAAATTTGGGTCTTCTGTTCAATCCCTCTATTTGCTTCATCTTTTAGAAAGTAGTAGAGTTCCCTCTGTGCTGCCAATGATGGGGTTTGATTTCTGTAGTCTTTTTGAGCCCTCTCAGACTTTTTAATTATGATGGAAAGAGGTATTTCACCTCTAGCTTTGCAAGTTCTGTTCTAATGGGAAATTGAAACAAGGTTGGTTTTATTTGAGTTTTGAAAGAAAACAAATTTGGTAATGTCAAAATTTTTCATAAAACAGACTTCCAAGTGTTGACTAACTGTCATCCTGATGCTTTAGTGGGCATTTAACAGAGCAAATTTAAAACAGCTGAAATATCTGGAAAAATTAAATAGCAACTCTTGATCTAAGAGAAATATAAATTGATGGAGCAACCTGCATTGGATGCAGAATTAAAATGCACATGGGAAATAAACTGAAATAGCTTGCTCAATTTTTGTTCATCACAGGTCATCAAGTTAAAATGAGAAAAGCAAACTTACAGTGTTTTACTAACCTGAGCTATGGAATAGCAAGTGGTCTAGGACTGCTCCCATAGCAGTTTGGAAAAACACACATTTTTTAAAAGACTGATTCTTCTGGCAAATTTACAACAGAGAAAGGCCATGGGCTGTTAAGACAGACCACACACACGTTTTCTGGACAATCAGTGACTGGACAAAAGTCCTCTCTCTGACATCACGATATAAACTTAATAGTTGCCAATATTTACTTACTCTGTAAATATAAGTCATGATTTGGTGATACTACCCTGCTCCGCATATGCTTAAACAATATAAAAATCACTGTACCATAAGGGCAGGGCCATGGCCTTTTCTCAAGCAGGAAAAGTTCTTTGTCACACTTTAAAAGCAAAAACCCAAATCCAGAGGAGCACAGATGAGAAGGTCTTCCAAGAGCTCAAACTGAACTGCAGCCCAAATGCAAAACACAAAGATATTTTCTGTCAAGGCTTGAAAAATGCACTTTCCCCATTGGCGACTGGTGACTCGGTGGCTTTGGCTGATACTAACACATCACAAAGCCATCACACATTTCTACACTTTTTAGATTCCACCTTTAAAATAACCACCAAAATTTCCAGAAGCCCAAAGCATAATTCTCCAAACTGACACATAATTTGAGGCCTTTTTACCATTTTTTCCTTTATCCCATAAAATGCATCCACTGACTTGCAGAGTCTGGCTTTGTCAGAAGCTTTATTCTATAATCCCTCTAGGAAGGCAGAAGACACCTTGCAACACCCACCCCACCCCACCCCACCCTGCCTTTCCTTTCTTTCTTTGCTCCCTTCAACAGCAATAGCAGGAAGGCATTCCATACAGCATTGAGGATGAACAACCCAGTTAGTAACATTGCTGGAAATTCACACATCAGGGATAAAGCAAGCTTCATCCTGACAGCTGTTGGAAACATCCAGATAATCTCATTCTGTTGAACAAGAGCTCCCCAGTACAAATTTTAGATTACTCAGACAATGTTTTATTCAGTTTTAATAACTTGGGACATCATGCTTGTGAAAAACTTGTAGGGCAATTTGCAGAGGCCTGAAGATCTCTGAAGTTTAAAAGACCTTCAACTAACTCGCAGTTAGGAGAGAGCACATCTGAGCCATGTGAGTGTCAATCCTGTGTAACTGCCCCAAGAGCTCCGGGTCTGCACCACCCAGCAGAGGACAGAGCCTGGCCCTGGCACTCTCCTCCCATGCCTGTCTCCACGAGGACCTGCAGCACACCCCGTTAACATCTGCTGCCTCAGGATCCCGAAGGCAAACTGGAGGAAGCCGTCGTTCACTACATCTGTCCCACCCGTGTGAGCCGCTGCCTTCCAAAGGAGTTTCTGTACCCACAGAAATTGGGTATATCCACTTGCAGATCCTTGTCCTCAGCACTAATAACGATAATAATTGTGCTGCGTACAATCTGCTGGCCAAGAAAAATGCTTTCATTTACAATATGAATAATAATAAACAAAGAATTTCCTCTTTTCTGCTAAGCAGACCAACTTCTTGTTCCTGCTTTTTTTGAGGCTCTGTCTACCCAACGTTTTGAGCATTTCCTGCATGCTTTGAAAAGGCAAAGGTTGCCCATTCCCACTCACAAGCATCCCAATAAAACTTCTAGTGCTACAAACCACTCCACACTTCCTTTTAATGGCAGTCAACAAAGACACATCTCCAAAAACCCTTCAGCTGTCCCATCAGCAAAAATGATGCTTTCAGGAGAGGTTTCCACAC
Source organism: Mystacornis crossleyi (assembly GCA_013400655.1). Classification (NCBI taxonomy): domain Eukaryota; kingdom Metazoa; phylum Chordata; class Aves; order Passeriformes; family Timaliidae; genus Mystacornis; species Mystacornis crossleyi. Next base: position 70,451 of record VYZQ01043479.1, read on the forward strand.
CGTTTTTTAGGCAATAAAGATGGATCAGATCAAACCAAGTTGTTTCAGCACAGGGGAGGGAGTGCGCAGGAGGCGAACGTGAAGGTATACTGGGAAAATACACACACAACCAGTATTTCACTGCAAGGACCTATAATCTGGCAGTTGGATACATCCAGCTTTTTTTTAACCTTTTGTTCATTGTTTTAGTAATTTTATCTCTTGATGACAGATGAGGCGGATATTACTAGGAAACGAAATGATTTCTTTGACTCAGTGCTCTGCAGGGAGAATGAGGGAAACATGCCAATATTGGACAGAAATTTCCCGGGGGCAGAAAATGAAAAATTAATGAAAGGCTAGACAACATGCAAATATGTCAAATGACCAAAAAAAGGGATAAGAACAATTAAAATTAAACAATGCTCTGGAGAGGTCGGGAGGATCAGCAAGGCAGGAGCAAGAGCCTGAAGAACCTATATGGAGGAAGCCCTTTAACTCCCTGTGAGGAGCAGATAGAAGACCAGGCGAGCTCAGGTTCAGGACAGAGGGTGAGGAACATCCTCCTCCCTGAGCCTGGCCTTAGCACTGGGAAAAGTTACTGGCAGTAACTTGAATAAAAAGTGACACATTCACAGGAGGGGTGTCAAGGTGGACAGACCTGTTTTTTTCCCCGTAGGGAGGTGCCAGTGAGGACAGATCCAGAATGAATAAGCCAATCCTGTTGAATTTGTTTTCAGCAGACAGGTACCTTCTCTGTGGTCAATGAGAGCAAGTGCAGAAGAGTAGATATGTGGTAACTCAGCAGGTAGGAGGAAAAGTAACGTGGGCTAATTTTCTTTATTGTACATATCATACATATTATTGCACATATCATATATATTAATGCATATGGAGGTGTTCTGCACCTGTGATCCACTTATTGAATGGCTGTGTCAGCACCAAGTCCAACTTTGCTGCTCTCATCTTGCAGTCGCTCAGCTGCCGATGAGCTGAGCAGTCACCAGCTCCGAGTTCCAGCCTTTAACCCAGTCCCAGCTTGGGGCGGCCAAACTGACTCTGTACACTGATCCTGCAGTGGCCCCGCATTTGTGACTGGATTTCTAGCTTGGAAACAGCTCTCTCTTGGTGGGAGACAGCAAGGAGAAGGCTATGGATTTAGTTTTAAACTCAAGAAGGCACTTAGGCATATGGCTGTGCTACTTTGGGACAGGGCTGTTTTCCTAGATTAGTGAGTGACACTTCAGCTTGCTAATAAAAAGACTGGTGCAGAAACACAAAGAAATGAGAAAATAGGTCAATCACTAACTTCTGAGAACAGAAGAGAAAGGAGATAATGCTGGAAAACAAATAGTTGAAAGGAAATCTGACTAGATGAAGGTGCAGGATGTTGACCAAGAAAGCACCACCAGTGACAGCAGGAAAAAAAATCAAACAGGCCAATGATGCAGAACAGAAAACACCTCCTTTAAAAAAAAAGTTAAAAAGGCTTCTTGTGGACCATATCCCAGAGACCAACATGTTTTGCAGGGCACAGTCATAGCCTCCAGTCTCCTTAATTCTCTTTTAAAAGGATTAATTTTCTATCAAGGCTGCTTACCAAGAGATCACATGGTGAGCACAGAATATCTGCTGGTATCAACTAGGCTGCATTCCCCCATCAAAGCAGCCAGCATTTCTGTTTTACAGAAGCAGAGTGAGGAGAATTGTCAGATGGCGAGAAAGGTGCCAAGACTTCTTTGATGGAAGGTGATAGACAGGTCTCACACTTCCATACCAACTGTTTCAAAGCCTGATTTTTCAATCACTTTTAATAATTTCTCCTGAATCCAAAACGAATGTGGACAGATGACATGATACCCAGACAAAACCTGACTCTCCCAGTGGGAGGAGGAATATTCCTGTGGTTTGTATGAACTCAACTTTTAAAGCCAAAGAAAGTAACATTTTTCCTATATGCAGCCATTACATTTCCTTTCTATNCAGCTTAAACCAGAGTTGCTGTATTATTGCTCTATTATATCAATATATATATATATGTATGTATATATATAAAGTGTGATGCTGGAAGAAACCTGCTGCCAGAATCCCTGCATGCTTTGGGACTGAAGCCGTGCTGAAATCCACTGGAGCCCCTCATTCACAGCTTGGTGGGCATCCCCCAAAACCCTGCACGAAGCTGTACCTCAGGGCCTCTCCTGCGGGTGTGAGGAAACTCATGGATTTTACATCAGGAATGGCACAACATGAGAAACAGCCCCATTGCTACCACACTGACTGGCAGGCTGTTCTCCCAGTTGAGTGTTTCACCAGTTCAACAAGAATAAACACATCGTAAATGGCTGTCCACTGGCAGTGTGGAGCTAAAGTGATGCTCACCAAACCCAAGGCAGACAAAAGGCAAAGATCCAGCTGGCACCTGTCAAAGGAAGCCAATGGTAGGCAGAAAAGGCACGAAGTGGAAAGAGGAGTGCCAGATTCTGACCTCAGGTATGTCTGTGCAGCCTTTTGAGTCCCTGGGTCTGGAAGTGGATTTGTGCAGGTGTAACCAGCACTTTCACAGTATTTATTGCAGCATCAGGTTTAAAGCACTGGTTCAGTGGCACAATGGCGAGCAATGACATCACAGCCCAGATTTCCTTTTGGGTCTACAGCTGTGCATCTGAATGTTTGGCAGCCATCTCCATGAGCTAAGGTTTTCATTGGGCTCTTTGTTTGGTACCGGCTGGATCCTCAGCAGCTGGAGTCAGCAGCTGTAATTTCCCATGGCTGCAGTGAAACCCAGGGAGCTGCTATGATTTGTCCCAGGTGAGGATCTGGCCCACAGAAGGAGAGAGATCACATCATAAGGGAAGCAGCTCCACTGAGGAGCCATCAAGTCTGCCATCTGGCTTTGCAGCACGAGGGGCTACTTTAACAGAAGGAGAGGAAGAAAGACTCCACTGAGCCCCTGTCTGGCTGTGCAGCCCTGCACCAAAGTTGGGTGGGGACATAAATCCCTGCATGGGTTTCTTTCCTACCTGGAAGCACTGATCTTTGCACTGGATATTGTTGTGCATCTCTCTGCATATAAATCAGCTGCATCACCATGACTCTAATTCATTCACTGGCACAAGTGAGTCCTAAATAATACTCAGCTCTTTGCAAATTTGAATACACACGCACACACACACACTCCAACACAAAGTAATGACCAGAGGAGACTGTGAGCAACTTGGGAAATAACGTCACAGGCAGAGATGAACCTCAGTGAAATGGCCATGTGGGGAGAGGAAGCATTGTGCAGGGTCTGGCTGCCAGGGCTCTGGGGAAGAAGTGTCTCCAAAGTCCAAGGATGAATGCATCCCTCTGCAAAAGAGATGGAGCCCTGCTATTCAGGGCTCTTCAGCACGTGAAAGAAGGTGTACAGCCCACAACAATTTACCCCTGGGCCCCTTTTCTGCATTTACACATATCACATCACCTTGTGATGCACCCTGACCTTGGGGTGTCCCGCAGCCTCTGTGTGGTCCTGACATCCTTGCTGAGTAACATTAAAGACAAGCCTCTGAAAAAAATCCAGCAAGAGGCTGGTTCATCAACAGACATGTCCCCAAGCAAACCCCAACCCTCACTGTGCAGCTCACAGGTCTCCTTGGCTCATCGCATAATTACAGAGAAATCCAAAAGGATTCAATTTGGATAAGAGGTGTATTTGGCGGGCAACCACTGAAATAATATTTCAACTTGTCAGAGCATCTCCTCATGAGAAGATCTCAATATTATGAGGTTAAGAAAATCTGAATGTGAAGCTGAGCCACAACATAAAAGCTGTGCTATCTGTCAAAGTCATCAACAGCCTTGTCGGTGGGATTTAACAGTCAAACTCCCAGCCCAGGCCCTGTCAGCTCTGTCTCCCACAACAGATAACCCATTTAGCAGCAAAACTCTTTCACATGATACAAAAAATTATTTGACCACAGAAGAGAACTTTGGATTTTAGATTCTCCTTTTTTTTCATTGGTGATGAGCGTGTAATAAGGAGGTAAAAAAAAGAGCTGCAAAACAACTGAAAAACAGATGTAAGTATTTCTGAACTAGACAGCAAGCTTCTTCTGCCAGAGGATTGTACACACCTGATTTGCAGTACTCCCAGAACTGCTTCTCTAAAAAAAATTCCTAATTTAACAAGTAGGTTTGAAACTTCTACAGAGTAATAGCTGACCTTGATAATCATTGATCAGAAAGCACTTCAGTGTGGAGCAATCCATTTGCAATCCATGTGTAAAAGCTTTTACAGAGCTCTGACCATTGCTGAAACGGTGGGGCTGCTGTGGCTAGAAGGAAACAGTATTTACGCTCAGCCTTCGCGTTCCCCTGGAGGAAACGACAGCAGAGTGCAAAATCAAGAATTTGAATTAACCAAGTCCAGGAAAGCTCTAACTGGGGAATTCAGAATGTCTGAAATGGAGTGAAAAGCTGCTTCCTGAGTGGCTGCACTCAGTGCAGTGCCACAAGCCACAAGACAGCCCTGTCCTGAGCTGAGGGTGGTGAGCAGCAAGCAGGTTTGCTCTGATGAGAGTGCGATGAGTGCCTGGGCTGCATTGTGACATTCCCTGCTTAACTGAGAGCACATGGTCACCTTATGGTAACCTGCCGAGAGCTGAGCCTGAATTCCTCCCCTGCCCCACTACAGTCAGTACGAAAATTCAAACCTCAAAGATACATCATCATGTGTGGTTTCACAGACACACACCTGAGCTGCTACAGGAGCTGGTGTCCTGCCTCACCTCCCTGCACACTCCTAGTGCTGAATGCATCGGCAACGCTGCTCTGAGGGCTTTTGTGCTTGCTGGAATCACTTGCTACAAGCAAAGGAGTATATAACCTTTCTCTCCAGAGGAACTAGCAAATTAGCCCTCTAAACCTGCATCAGTTGGGCTGTGTTAAAAGGGAGAGCCTTCAATCTCTGCAGTAAATCTGTAATTCAGTCAGCATGCTGAGCAGCAGGATAAGGGGGGGGGGCATCGGACACCGAACAGATGTCAGATTTTATCTTCTATTTTTCTTCTCTCCGCCTAGTCTAGACAGTTGGTCTCACGTGCTCCCACCTGGAGACACATCTGCTTGATTAGGCTCGTGGAAATGAGCAGTGATGCACCTCGTGTGGATCAGAGAATCTTCTGTGAGAGATCCAACACCTACATCATCATCTAGCAACGACGACACCCCAGCACAAGCTGGAGGCAGGGTGCCGAGGCGAGGGTGAGCTGATCTGCTCTGCCGTTCAAACCAAGCTGACAAATCCAGAGGCAACACACAGCAATGCTCATTGGTGGAGGGCAAGTGATTGCCTCAGTGCCTCGCCACAAGCAGTGCAGTGTTATCCTGCACCAGACACCCAAACCAGCTGCCGCAATCCCATTAATGAGGACAGGGAGAAAACAAGCCACGAATCTCCCCCACCATCTCAGTCTGAGACATTTGAAACACTGTCCTAAAATCCTTTTTTCTTCTCAATATTTGCAGGTCACCTCTTTGATAAACTAGTTTCCACCTAAACTTTTAATGACAAGTGAGGCTCTTATGTGCTCCCAGGACAGGGGAAGCCCCTGGGCCTGTGCCACTTTGCAGTGTGGTGCTGGAGGGGAGGCTGCTGGGCTGGGGGCCCCAGATCTCCGCCAGCACCCCCTGCTCAGCTTCCTGAGAGCACAAATATTGCACCCTCAAGCCTAACAGTAGGAGAGAAGTTTAAGATGTTTGAGATGTTTAAGATAAGTGGGTCAGTTAGCAAGGCTGCACAAATGGCATTTCCAGAAGGGTGTTGTTATTTATACAGCACCACAGGGGACTCGGGAGATTCAAAGACAAATAAATCATGACAGACTCCTTCCCCGAGGGACTCTGTAATGTACAACTCCAACCCTCACGGATGGTAAATGCTTCCTGTGAGGTGATTAGTGCTATCAACTCCCACTGACTTTATAATAGACACAAGGATGCTCAACACCTTGAAAGACAGCACTTTCAAATTACTTTAATCTTCAGCAGTAAGGCCACTTACACAGTTTAAACATAATCTAGTAGGAAATGATAACTATACCGAAGAACAGTATTCTGCAAAGGACAGGTACAGGACAGGACCTCCTAGATTTTCATCTCCAGCTTCTACACTGCAGGGATTTGCTGGTAGGAGATGGAGGGGTTGAACAGAAAAGCGACCTCACATGAAAGTGTAGCAAGACACAAGGGAAACACCACAACCAAAGCTGACCTTCAGCACTGGCTGGGACAAGACATCTCACTGCTCTAAACTGCTTCTGGTGTATTTCTTCATCTGGGGTTTTCAGGTGGGTTCTTTTACCATTTCCATTTCAGTTGCTTCATAAATGTTAGTTGTATAATAGTAAAGCATCTACAGCAGAAAAATTCCTTTCCTAACAAATAAGTGATCCAGATGGGAGAGATGCAGGAGTGTCCTAGATCTTCAGACTACAAATCTGATTCAGCTGCTGCCTCCAAGTTCAAGCTTTTAATTAAATTTTCTCCCTTTATAAGAGGTTTTGTGTTTGTCGGGGGGCAGGATTTTTTTGTTTTGGGTATTGAATCTTGCAGCAATAGGACTGCCTTTTTTTCCCCCCCAAATCTTACATCTCCAGGTAATTTAAACTGCTTCCCCCATGTAACGATTGTCATGCTATAATTCCATAAAAATTTCAACAGAGATACAGGTCAATCCTTATAATGAAGCTTATCTTGCGGGAGTTGTATTATTTGAGGCAGATAGTCAATGTAATATTTATGTGTTCTATTTATTAACACCTTTGATGACTAATGGTGAAAGTTATTTGTTGGGGGGTGTTAATCAAATTGCCTGTATTTCTGTATAGACAGGGAGAGATTATGATGCTGTTCTGCCAACTGGTACAGAAACAACCCTTCAAATCACCAAGAAAAATAAGGACATTATAGCATGTGCAGGAGGAAAAATACTGTTCACCTTTTTAGCACTTTTCATTGGGAGAGCTCAACGTGTTTTGAAGAGATCAAGGATGGGGAAGAGACAGTGTCCATTAGAGTCAATTAAGTTACCCTTTAAACTTCAAAGTGATCTGTGCCCATGTTCAAATCTTACAAGCAGAGGGACAGAGGAGTACAGCCACTGTGAGTTTTGACATCACAAAAAAAACCCGTAAGAACCTTATTGTGAGCAATGCACACACATGGGGAAGTGGACACAAACCCTGCAGCCTACATGCCTCAGGAGCAGGATCCACTGTCCTGTGCTTCCCTCTCAGCTGCAAAACTCCTCCCAGCACACATACATCACTCATATTACCCTGTTTCTATAAGCAGTTGAAGGTGTGAAATACACTGAGGCTTTCACATCCAATTAACCCTAGAAAGGGATAGGACAACTCTAATTTTTAATGTCCACAGCTTCAAAAAGTTTCAAAAGTAAATCCTGTTAGTACAAGAACTGCTTCTAGTTCCAGAGACAGCAATATAAATATAGGCAGTGTCCTAAAAATAAACATCTTCCCAGGTGGATAGATACAGGAAGAGACAGAAGAGAGGTGTGAGCTTATTTACAGACCAGTGTGAAACTGCACAAGGCTTTCCAGCCTCGTCATCCTCTGCTTCCCAGAGGACTCCCTTAAACATGTTATTGTTTTTCACTGGGATTTCATTCCAATGGGGGGAAACAATCCATCAAAGATATTTTCTGCTCTAAAACACTGCTTGGCTTTATGAGGTAATAATAACCATACTCATATTAAATTTTATTTCTGTGAAAGACGAACAGCAGCAGCACATATACAAGCAGTTCTGTCTTAAGTTCCATGTTTTCCAAATTCACTGAAAAAAACAGATTTCCTTTCTGTCTTGCATTTCAGACAGGACTAAATTTCAAATGAGGAATGTCTTTTGCAGGTGTAATTTTTGCATAATTAGGGCACCCCCATTTGTGTGCCAGCCTTGAGAAGACAGAGACACGCTAAATCCCTGTGCTTCCTTCTGCTTCTGTGTGGCTGCATATCAAAGACCTAGAAAATATTCTGCACCCTAAATTCAATTAGAAGGTTGAAAACCACAATAAAGGCTCAGGGCTTCAAAAGCCGTACCTGAGTGCTCCACATTAAGGATCACATCCTCCATTCAGTAATCTCAAATTACTTTGACTACTTGCTACACAGATCAGACTCAGATTTCTGCTCCTATCTTGTTAAAGCAACCTCCCAGTCACCAGCACTGCTCCAAGACAGCAGTGAGAGCAGAGCTTAGAAACTCATCCAAATAACAAGAAAAAAGGTATAAAAGGACATTACTTGTGTTATATATGCATTGTACAGGTCACTTGCAAAAGTCAAAGAGTTGTGAAAGCCAGAGAGAAAAAACTGAGCACGTGTGTGTGCATGTGTGTATATACATGTTTATACCATCCATACCTAGAGAGAGACACACATATATAGATGTGGATGGTATAAACCTGTCAGATTACCAGTCTATATAAAAGAAGTGCAACACCACTAGCAGTTGAGATAGACAATTTTTGGAAATGCTTTTTTGTGGAAGGAGCTTTTTGCTTTGCCATCAATATCTGTGAGATACCTGGCTTTCTACAAGATGTGGCCTCACGGTGTGTTGGTGTGGCTTCCTGGATGGCATATACGTCCAGCAACAGCTCACATCGCATCCATGGCCTGGCTCTTTTTGGCTGCCACCTGATTAAGATGTTGTGAGTGACACAGTTGATTCCAGGGGCTGAGCAATGCTGTGCTCTTACACAGCAAATGAAATGTACTTTCCACTGTAACTCCTGAAAACTTCGAAGTCCCCAATGCACTTTCACTCAACGTCTCTGCAGTGGAACTACCATCCCAGTTTTACAAGGGATTTGCTCATACTATGTACCAGAATACAGGAGTTGGCTGTAGACTTGTTCCTCAGTATGTGACAAGCAACTGAGGAGCAAACAGCTTTCTGCCACACACCTGCCTCTGTGTGCTTGGAGAGCAACTCCAGTGCAGTTTCACAGCACCTGAACGGGGCAGAATGGCTGCTGCTGTTAGAATAATGGAGATGATAACATTTTTATCTAATAGCACTTGATTTGTTTCTATTACATACAGTAATAAGGTTCCATAATACAGGCAGTTGTATGCATGCTGTGCCCTGCCAAATAACCCAGTTTAAATTTCCATGAACAGGCATAATATATCCCATCTCCCTGTCCACAGAATTCTTCCTTTGTCCATAATATGCTTTTGAGCAGTTTTTATTTGCAAATAAAAGTGCTTGAGAGGCATCATCTCATTTAGTTAGGCCCTGAGAAAGGCAGATATGGCTTGAACACTGGCTGGTAGTCATCTGTCTTCCAAATAGTAACTGCTTGCAGATCCAGGAAAGCGGTTTAAGTGGATTTGGCAAGACACACAAAGTAATATTTACACTTCTTTGTACACAGATCTGTCCTTAGATGTATTTAAGACTTTTTTCCAATTCTAAGATTTCTGCTATTGATTTGGATAGTCAAAGGTCGCCTCTGCTGTTGAGTAGGTTTAAAAACTGCTGTGCTATGGGCTCTCCAGTGTCCAAATCCCACTGTCATGACCTGCAACCAGTTGCTGGGTGCTCCAATTTGAACTGGAAAAAGAAAGAGGTGCTTGCAGAGCACCCACCTGCACAGTGGGAGGTGGAGATCCTCCTTGGCTTAAACCAGTGCTGAGGACTGAAAGGTACCAAACAACAACTCATTCCTTCATACAGGAGGAAAATGCTGAGGAACCAGCTTTCCTGTTTTCCAATGTTGCTGGTCAAACCTGGCAATGGGAGATGCTTTCAAGTTTCCAGCTAGCAGCTATTCTCATTTCTGAAATTATATCGTTCTACAATGGATTATACCAAAAAAGAAGCAAATCAGAAAATACAAAAAA
>VYZQ01043479.1:80453-161469 GCA_013400655.1 Mystacornis crossleyi
ACCTGCACAGTGGGAGGTGGAGATCCTCCTTGGCTTAAACCAGTGCTGAGGACTGAAAGGTACCAAATAACAACTCATTCCTTCATACAGGAGGAAAATGCTGAGGAACCAGCTTTCCTGTTTTCCAATGTTGCTGGTCAAACCTGGCAATGGGAGATGCTTTCAAGTTTCCAGCTAGCAGCTATTCTCATTTCTGAAATTATATCGTTCTACAATGGATTATACCAAAAAAGAAGCAAATCAGAAAATACAAAAAAAGACACAAAGGTCAATAAAGCCTGTTTTGGAGTATCCATCAAGTGATGTTTACTGTCATGAAAAGGTGATATTTCTCTAAGAGCATTACGGACTGAAGCAGTTTGTGCTGTGATGCATGGGAAGCTACAGGGATGTTGCAAACAATCCACAGACTGGAGAGCAGCACTCCACCTCAGGCCATCCAGGGCAGGAGGACAATAAATCCTCCTTAAATCCCATTCACAAGTCTTGGCACATCAGACTAAATCTGACCGATGAGATTGCCAGAAGTAATATCTTATAAACCTCATCTGCTGCCCAGCTTCTCAACACCCTCAGCAGGAGACTCTGCACATCCACCTGGGCATCAACTAGTGACTCTCACTGTCCTAAATGTCATTTAAATTTTGGTAGCTGAACCACAGGACAGGAAAAAGGATAAGCCTCATGAATTAAATGGTGTAACTCTGAATGGCTGGGTCACTTCTAAGACATACTTGGGAAAAACAGAACCAGGGACCTCAAGACATCATTTGGTCCATGCCACCCCCCCAAGTGGTAAAAACATACTCTTTTCACTCAAAAATTCACATGGACATAGCTCTCCGTTCAGAATGGAGCTGTCAAAAATTAGTAGCCCCCTCCTTGCCTTTTTCTTGTCTATAAGAAAAAAATGCCCTCAACTTCAACACAGAAAACTTACATCAAAACCACATGCATGTGGAAATGCAAAAGTTTTCAGTGAGGTGTACACCTGTCCTTCTGCCTTCCTACTGTCTCTTGGCTTCCACAAGGATGTATCTGGGTTTGGCTAGCTCTGCTCAGGGAATTTGCATTTCTATTTAAACTACAGCAATGGAATGTCAAAGAAAATCTAAGGTGCCACTTAGACTCCTAATCCTCACTGACATTCAGGGCCCCTTTGTACTGAGCTGAGCGCCCTTATTTTCCCGATTTCCATGCTCATAGTTGGCATTCAGCACATTACAGGAGATGCTTTTTGTTATTTATTACTGTTGCCTTGAGTCCATAACAAGGCAACTATAACCTGGCCCCAACAAATGTTCACAAACCCCAAATCTGGCTGTGTACCTGCAGCCACAGAAAGCAAGGAGAGCAGACAGCAGCAACGCGGGACAGACTATAGGAGAATACCTGACTGGAGCCACCAGGGCATGTACAATTCCTGGATTGGTGCAGCCACAGTCCATCCACAATAAAATTTCCAGAATCTCCGACAGCTGAGCCCAAGGCATAGGAGAAAAATTCTTCCTCTTAAATTAAGCATCAAAATGCAAAAGGACAAATCTATTCTGCCATAATGCACGGGAGCATAATATATCTGAATACCAAGGCATCAATTAAAAATCAGGCACTTCTAAGCGTATCAACCAGGTAGAAAATATGCCTGGACTGACTGAAAAGAATGCCCTGTCCACCCTCAGTAAGGCTCATTTATTCATTGAAAGAAATATAATCTTAAAAAACTTGCTCTAGCCTTTGATCTCCAGTCATCAGTACAAAAGGCATTTGGAGTACTGCTCAGACTTAATTAGCTTGCTCCTTTTTTATACATGATCTCAGCCACACTCTAATTAATCCATTTATAGTTTAAAATCTATCAGTCAAATCCCATACTTCATTCTGAAGACAAGTTCAGAAACGGATCCACTCCTCCTCCTAATTTGTTGCACTACAAGAAACATCTACCCCTCCTCTGGACAGTCCCCCTTTCCCAGCCAAGGAAAAACCCCAGAAAACAGACACCACCAAGGAGTAACTGAACTTGGATCACCCAGAAACGGGGCTCCTCAGTACACAGAAATAAAAAGGAAATAAAAACCTTATTTTGCAAAAAGGGAGAATGATGAAAAGCTGAACTCCACCTCCTGTATTCCACTGAGCCACTGCTGCACATAATGCGGAGAGCTGTCAAGAGATTTAATTAGGATACAAAATCCAGCGATTTAAGAATTCTCTCTCCTTAGAACATTCTTAGGGATTTGCTCAGAATTAGAGGATGGTTTAAACATTAAAGGTTTTTTTTTCCCCTTTAATGAGATCAGCTGCATAGTGGAAAATGAGACTTTATTTATCTAAATATCACATGAAGAACTGAATAATTTAATAACCTCGCTCAACTAAATTCAACCCAATATATTTACATGTCTTTTTTCTTCTGCATATAAAATACTTATTTTGTGTTTGACTTCCAATGTATAAGCAATTCTTAGCTTTACAAACCATAAATATAAATAATAAGAATTTTGTATTAAAAATCAACAGCTATGTTTGCTAACAATAAGAACTCTTTCAGTTTCTACTTACATTCAACTCTGAAATCACATGATTATTCATTTATCTAGATCTCAGTAAATATTCTGGACATAAGAAACTTTCACCTCGTTTAACTGTGTTATGTACCATTCTAAAATCAATTCTTGTCCATTTTAGATCAAGAATAGCACTGAGAGTCAATAACAACCAATTGATCATTAGGGATCTCGGAATGACTGAGCTATGCATTTGGTTAAATAAAGTATTACAGAAAACTTTAGCATTTCAAGGTCTGGAAAATAAAATCTAGTACATCTATTTCCTTTTGATACTGCTTTATCTATCATTAGGGCCAGGTTCGGCCACCCTTGCAAACATTTACTGTCCCAATGGAAAGATCCATTTAGCTTGGGTTAATTTAGTTCAGTAAAAGCAGTGCAATCAGTTCACCCACAAACAAGAGAAGGACTGAGTATTGGGGGGAAAAAAAAACACAACAGGAAGATTTGTTTTCCCCTGCTGTTACATCAAAAAGAAATGGGTGTGGAAAACTGGAATCTAATAATTCAGAAGGGCAGGTTGCCCAAAAAGAATCAGTCTAGTTTATTGCCTAAAACTAGTATTTTAAACATTTTAAAATACGAGTATATTTGGATTAGTGAAAAACCCCAAACATTTTCATCCAGCACAAGTATATTTACTTAACTAATACTAAGGCAATTTCACAGTGCAGGTTTTCTGCATTTTAACTGAAATGCAATTGCCATCCTTAGCAAGTTTGGTATAAACTATGAATGAAAAGTAACTTGGCAAATAAAAATAAAATTGCTCACTGTTTTCTAGGTGATTAAAGCCTAAAAGTTGCAAATAGGAGAAAGAAATTTGAAGCTATATAATTGCTTACATTTGAGTATAATGTATTCTCTTGCTGGAAAACTGCCAGATTTGGTATAAACTATGTACTTTGGTAAATCATCATATCCTAAACCTTACTAAACCAGACCAAGTCTCAATTGTAAAATGATCAAAAATGAAAAACAAAGACACTTCTGATGTTAATTACAGAGACTGGATGGGCTCTGCAGTGTGATGACGTTAGGGTGCATCTGCCCACTTTGGTGCATCTCCTCTCCCCATGTAATTTTGTGGCCATGCATGAGCTCAGCAAATGGAAAAGCTTAATTTGTGCACAGCTGCCAGCGTGCACTCTGCTCACCAGTCACCTTCTTAGCAGGAAAGCACGCACTTAGATTAATATTTATTAAGGACCCCTAATGGCACCGGCCAATTTGTGCACTTCCACTTCAGTCCATGGTTGCCTAACAAGAGCATGGTATGAAATAAATCAGTGCCCCATATGCCATATCTGCTTCCCTGGCTGTAAGTTATGGCTGTGTGTGGTGGCAAAATGCAAGCAAGGAGGTTTCCACCTCAAGCACTTTCTTCCTTTCAGCTGCCAACAGCATGTAGAGTGTAGAGTGTGGACTGCTGCTGTCTCTCACGGCTCCCTTCCGAGTCAAAGATGCTTCCCAGTTGAGTAAAGCAGAAGAAAAGTGAGTGAAAGAAATAGAGCAGGTTGCAAAGACGCACTGCACAGAAAATAATAAAGCCCTACAGCGTTGGGTGGGCTCAGGAATACCTTCAGTTGTGGGTTTCAATCTCTGTTGTTTCAGATCAGAACACTTTGGAGCATTTCTAACTCGCTGGTTCCTACTGAGCCTTAACTTTGCATAGGACTGGGGCAGATGCAAGCTCTCCCTTTGCAAGGCAGTGCTGGAAGACAACTGGAGAGGTCGGCATTTGGTGGTTTTGCTCCATGGGCTGCAAACGGCTTACAACAGAATCAAAGGAGAGAACCGAGAAATGGCGTGATATAGGGGAGAATTCATCTCATTTCAGAGACATCTAAAAAGAAATCGAATGCATCTCTCTCTAAAAGTGTCTAGATCTCAAAATTAACAACAAAGAGATTCATCATTAGCCCAAATCAAGGTGTAAATGTTGTGAACTTCTGAAGCAGGATCCATCAATCCCACCCACAACACCTTCAGAGAGCTGAGATCCTTGGGTGACTTAGAGTTTTCTCAGCGCGGAGTTTCGCCATTAATAGCAAACCAACATATTTAGGCCAAATAGCACCACACACTCTGCTCTGGGGAACACTTTGGAAAAAAAGCATGAAGCATGAAGGAAGATTTTCAACAGTTTAGGCAAAAGCTGATGGTGTAACATGGTTTTTTGATGATGGTTTTTTGAAATGTAACACATTTCAAACCTCTGTGCTGACTAATATAAGACCCCAAAGTTTGGGTGTCTGACACACAGTAGACATCGAAGTGCACTGTGCATTGTCTGGCAGTGTGGTCACCAGCACAGCAAGAAGCTTTGCTCTCCAGCATGCTCACATCGAGACATTTGTCTGTAGCAGAACAAAACCAGGCTGCACCTGGGATGAGCGACAGGCCAGTTTGGCAACCTCTGCTTGCATTAGCTTGAAACCTGAGGAGGTAACACTTCCCAAGGGCAAGATAGTCTCTAAAGACAATACACACAGAGTAGGAGGAGGGAAGGAGCACAGTCCTATTTATGCCATGAACAAACTGCAGGACCAGAGAGAGGAAAAGCTGGGAATGAAACCATCTCAATCCAGCAGAGTCAAGTGTTCAAGTAAAGGGCTGTCCTTCCATTCCAATTGAAAAGAAAAATATGAAAATACTAATAAATGGTTTGGGTTTTTTTAAAAGAGAGTGCACGTATGTAAGAGTATAAGCAGTGAGAATGGAGCATCAATATTGGTATAAAGATCTTTAAAAGATTGATGTTCTCAGGATACAAATAAGGAGCTGACACTTTCCCAGCATTAGCACAGCACAGTCTCGAGATGAACTGAAAATGAGACTCTGCTATCAGTAGTTCACTTCTGATGCCAGGTTCTCATAGTCTGCTTTTCATTTTCATCAAGCCTACTTCATTACCACAGCCTTGATGCAAATTAAGATGAAGTCATCATTCTCTAGACAGATATACAATTTTTGTTAGAAAGGCGATGAACCCAGTTCCTGTTCCTGCAAACAATTATGCAGTGAGCAGTCTAATTTTCTACAGATGGCTTAATGAGGCTGCATATGCATAAAAAGTTACCCATAGGCATATTTGCAATAGAAAGGCCATGGTTATCTTTTAGCTGCGGGGTCTTCCAGCCCATGTGATCACCATTGTTGAGAGCAACAAAAGCAATGCTATGAATGCATCATTAGAAGAAATATTTCTTAACTGGGATTTACTTCTACACCTGGTGCTAATATTCTTCATGATGGACTATCATTCAGGGGGAAAAGTCCTTGCACTGTGTGGGGATGGATACACCAGCATGGACACGGCCAGCCCCAGCCTCTGTGATGCCCAAAAGTTCAAAGAATTCTGATGCCAGGATGGCACTGGTGGCTGAGCTGCAGAGCTGGCACTGTATAGAGGTAGCCAGAGCACCTTAAATCCCTTCTTTGGGACCAAGGGAGGGATGGACAGAACCAGGTCCCTTCATGGACCAACTAAGCTGCCACTTCTCAGTTCAAACACATCTCCATGCTCTTGGCTGCATGAAGATTTTGGCACTGAGCTGGTAGGGAAGGACAGCCACCTCTGTGGGATCAATCACCCCAGGATGGGGCGCTGTGTCCAGGCAAGGGCAGCATCAATGTAGTGAGGACACCAGACATGTTTTGGTCATGGGGATGGAGTAGTGCTCATGGGGAAAGCTTCAGCATCCTGGTAATGACCCCAACTGCAGGGCATGCCCAGAAATGTACCAGGGGCCAGTCAGGACTTTATCCTGGCAACCATTTACAGTTTTCCCCTGACTACAGTGGAACACTTCCAGGACCAAGTCCAGCATTACCACTCCTACATTTCCTCAGTGGCTGCTCTCAGTAGGTGTCTTTAAAACTCCTTGGAGGCTGAGCACATTTTATCTGTTGTAGCCCTTTACTCTTAAAACAGACCAGCTGTGATAATTTCCACCTCTTCTATGAAATTTTTACCCAAATTCTGACTGCAAATTGCATAGGAATGCACTTTCTCACTTTGCTCATGTTCTGCCTTGCTGCTCTTTAACATGGAGGCACATCTCATAGGTATTGAGAAATGGGAATTTTTATCACTGACAGTCACACAGATGTCACCGTGGCAGGACTGGGATGACCAAGTTGCCACAAGTGAGAGAAAAATCAGGCCAAGGTACTCTTGAGTGAGACTGAGAGGCTGGAAACTGTTCCCTTACTGTCTGCATGGAGCATGGACCCTGCAGCTGCCTGGGAGCTGAATAAGGAGTACATGGCCCAGGGATCTTCAAAGAGATCTTAAAAGGAAACAGCTGGTGTTTCAAACTCCCCTGCGTGTTTCTGAAAAGCTGTATGAAGCATGTAAAAGGAAAGGAAATATTTGTCTTTAAAAAGAAAACAAAAAGTTGTTAAAATCTTGGAAGATGTGACACCATACAAAAAATTAGATAGAAGCAGTTCTTGAAAAATACATAATTCAATATTTGTTCCATAGGTTCCCACATTAGACCAGGAGCCAGGAAGACTCCCTGCTTTGCTCAAACACAGACCAAAGAGCTGGTAAGAGCTAATGGATGAAGCGGTGACTGTGAGCTGGAACACACTTGTGTAGGAATGGATAACAAAACCCACCCAAAATCTGGGGGAACCCCACATAGGAAACAGTAGTGATACAAGAAATGCTGCCGTATTTGTATCTGCAATGCAATTGTACTGCAAATACTGTAGAAATTTGAACTGGAAGAGACTGATTGGGTAAGTCCAGTGTTAACAAAAATAGCACTGTAAAACACCCATAAATTGGAAAGCTGTTCTGTTATGTAGAACAAATAGATCTCCTGGCTCTAGACCCAGAGCTGTTGTCGAAATAATTATGAGTGAGCGAGGCAGAATCCATGGTCTGTTACACAGCAGAGAAGGAACCTCTCAGGGCCCATTACCAGCCCAGGGCTAGACCTCATTAACCCTCATTAAGCCAAGGCAGATTATATGTTGCAAACCAGATTTGAATTTGGCTTTAGATTTACTGCTTGTTTACACTAGCAGATGAAACAGCCTACTTCTGCTTCCAGACACCCTCACTGACCGCTCCATGCTTCCCTGGGAAAATTCTAATAAAATAACTGTGCTATTCTGCACTGGTGCAGCTCTTTCGATCCCAGGCAGACTGGTCTAACCACAGGTCTCATGATACTCTTTAGACAACTGCAGTCTCCCTGCTCATCTTGCAGGATATTCTGGGGAAATTTGGCCTCCTGGAGTCTGCATGAGCTGAGGAGCAGCCAATTCCTCTTGCCTCCTCCAGAAGCTGGAGTAGATGGTCATTGCTTTGAACTCTGACATCACGGGTTGCATTTGATGAGTAAACTAAATGAAGTTTGGAAGTGCATGCTCTCTGCTGTTGAATAAATGGTGCCTGGCAGGATTTAACTTGGTCTGTTCCTAAATGATTTTCTAGCAGGGTAGCACAGGCCATGTAGCGTTTCCCATGAGCAATTTGCATGTAGCCACCCTGCTCTGGAGGCTAAAGCATGGTATCAGCACAGAACTGGCTGCCCCATGCCAGATGCCCTCACTGCTAGAAAACAGTCTGAACTCCATTCAACTTGTTGGTCCAGATGCACTCTCGAGTCCAAATTCAGTGGCTTTTTCAATAAGATGGTGATTAATAAGCCTTATGCTGCAGTATGGGAATTACTTCTTGCCACACACTGAGAGATGCTGGCTTCTGGTCATGGCTCTCTTTCCCCATCCAGAGATCACAGCACGCAGGATGGAGAGGGCAGCCCTGCACAGCCTCCATGTCCTGGAGAGTAAACCAAAGGCGTGCCCCCATCACTTTACAAACACAAACCCCACAGCCCTCTGGAAAAGCTGAGACAACGTGAAGGCGAGGAAGGGACAGGGAGGATGATGAGAACAGGAAGGTTCAGGTGCAAACCAGATGTGCACTTAAGCATCCCCCAGTGTCTATAGCTGCGGAGCTTCAGCTCAGCACATTTCTAAGGGACAGAGTGATGTACATTCACCCCTACGTGCCGTGCAAACAGCCAGTGACTCCGAGGGTAGCACCAAGACAATCAATCTGCCACAGCTGAGCACATCCAGGTCTGCTGTTGTCACTGGGGGATTCCAGCAGTTGTGCTTTGGGAAACAAAACAAACAGCAGCACACTTCTGTACACACCAGCTCAGACAGCTCATCAAAATCAAACCAGACGAGCGAGGACTGCTCAACCTGGAGGATTTAATTAGAGTTGGCCCCCCTCCCCAAACCATCTGAAGGGTTCAGAGTTTTATCCTTACTAACTTGTAAATTTACTGCTCTAATTTGAAAGGAAAATTCACAATCTCAAATGTCAAGAAGTTATGTTCAATTTCCTTATGGCATTTTGACCTTCTCAACATGAATGAAGCAACCCTTAAAGAGCCAGTGAAACAGGGCTGCAGAGAATATTTATATGAAAGGCTTCTGTAGACCTGTCAGGACAAGGCTCCATGTTGGGGACCTCTCATCCATCTCAGACCCAGGAGATACCTCCTCCTTTCAATGGACAACTGTAGAACAAATATCAACATTTTTCCAAAAATTTGCAAACACAGTGAATAATCCAACCAAGTCCAGTTTAGATGTCAAAATGGAAACTAAAGACCAGTTCTTTTCTAATTCAAATTATCTTCTAAATTCACTGTAAAAAAACAGGAACTGGGTCCCCAGTTTTTTCTGTTTTTTAGTGAATTGGTATCTCATGCAGCTGAGCACATCTATAACATGACCCTGTGAGAAGCACTCTGACATTCCAGGGTGAATTTTGGATAGCTAGCAATTTCTAGAAGCAAATAAATCACTGAGTTTCACCTTGAGCATTGCTGAAAATGTCTTCCACGATGAGAGGGAGTTCATACACATTAAATAGTAATCCAGTTTCTGAAAAGGAGAAGGGGATTTTACCACACCATTTGTAGAAAGAAACTTAGCAACAAAAATACAGAAAATGTGAAAATCTCATCTTGTCTTGTCAATTATGAATACACTCTAGGATGAAGAGGACAGTTCAATGCACCTGCAACTGGAAGTGCATTTGTTTGCCTGCTGGGAAGTAGCAATCAGCCAGTACAGCATTCCTTCCACGGTGGTCTAGTTCAAATCTAGCCTCTGAAAGTTATTATCCACATACAATATCTGGCTTCCATGAACTTATATCCATCCATCCATCCACCCATCCACAGGCTTTTGGAATGGAAGGATGCCCACATGCCAAAGGCCACCATCATAACCTGCATCTGCACTGGCCTCCTTGGCTACAAGGCTGAGGAAGGAAACGTGCATGGAAGACGAGTGTCTTCCTTGCCATTCGAGCCCCAGTGGCTCATTCAGGGCCTCTACTGTGCCTCAACCCAGAGGTAACACTGGGAAATGTGTGCCCAAATGTCTTGTGGAAGAATGCGAAACTGTAGACACTGCATGCCAACAACTTGCAGCCAGTCACATCTGAACTGTCTGGGGATTTCCACAGAGGCAGCATACGCCTCGCTTCCCAGTTTGTGCAGAGTTATTTCAACGGTTGTCACCGCTTTTGCATGTTCAGCCATGTCAGCTATTCGGCCTTCCTTGCAGGACATGATACATGGACAGAGATCTCAGTGCTAAGGAAAACCCCTTTTTCCTGTTACAGCAGTGTTGCTGCTGCTGTGGTACAGAAAGTGGGGGTGAAACTCAGCTCCTGCGAGAGATCTGTGGCACCAATTTGAGTTGGTTTTCACCCACTGCAAGAGATCGACGAGGTGCAAGAGCAGAAGAAAGATGGCCCTCACTGGCATGAAGTTTTACAAGCATCCTCCTGCAGTTTCAGCCAGCTTGCACATTTCATAGCATTGTGAAGTTTAAATGCCATGGGATAGATCTGTTTGGCAATAAATTCAGCCAAAGGCGATCTCTTAAAAAGCCATAATTACGTAAGGCTGTGCTTGCTCATTACAATGAAGGATGGAAAATACAGTATGCATCACACAGTGTAATTCAAAATTGATTTCCTATCATGACACATTTTACAGAGGCTATTCTGCACACTGTTTTTGCCATGGTCAAAACCAGGACTTTTCTTCCCTTTCATCTTCTCCTGTTTGCCCAGTGCAGGAGACTATTTTAAGGCAATGCGTTCATCTCCACTGCACATCAAAAGCAAAGATAAGGGAGGAGAGCTGCTCCTATCCTGGCAGTTCTCCATCACATTTTAAAACCCTTCCTTGAACCAAAAAAGCACATCACTCATTTTATTTTGCTACGCGTCAAAGAAGAGTTGGTTGTTAACAGCAAAAAGAGCCACTTGTGAAACATGCCAGCTCCTGGTCTCATCCTGCCAGGAGCTCTGTCATCTCAGCCCCCACCGACGCTCTGCTTCCTACAAGAATCTGGACCACGCAGGATTGGCCTCTCTTAGAGAGTCAGATGGTGCTACAGTTATATGTTTCTACTTTGAAGACTGTATAAAAACCCTGTCACAACACCCTCAGTTTTTCTTTCTGTTTATGTAGATTTTACCTTTTCAGTTGTTTCAAATTTGTAGTCTTTTTTGTGCTAATGGTGCTAAATAGGTCTTTAGCACCAATACTGCTTGGCACCCTTGTCTGCAAACTCAGCAGAGATGCCAAGGGCCATGATGTAAATTATATTTCCCACATTTGCTCTTCTGTTGGATGCTGTTCTTGACGTTACTGTGCTGTACCCGTACACCTTCACGTGTCTGTCAAGCCGGTGTTAAATGCACACCCAGCCACGGTCACATCTAGAGGAGCCACTCGAATAAGGTCAGCTGGTGCAAAACCATGCTACGACCATGCTAAAGCAAACAGCCAGTGGGGCAGAGCAGCCCTGGGTGGCTCGAAGTCCTCTTTGCTCACTCCAGATCCCAGCACCTTGGGGCTGGAAAGGCCACGGGCATAACTCAGTGATGATTTCTCTGTGTCACAGCCTTTCCCCGAGCCTGCCCTATGAGCTGTGGTTACACTGCAGTAAATGAAATACACAGTCACACCCTCCTCAGTAAATCCGGGTCCCTTGTATGCCCTTGCCTCTTATATGGCACAATTTAAACCCTTCCTGCAGGATCCTGGGGAGGCAGTTAGGTTCCCAGGTAGGCAGGGATCTGCCCCAACTGGGCTCAGGCAATGTCCTGCTCCTTGTACCAGAACAGGGCAGGACTGAAGAGCTCATACAGAAGGGAAGGACTGAAGAGCTCTTACAGACACTCGGGCTTCACCTGCTACAAAGAAGCTGCAATTCCCCATCTTCAGAACTTGCATAAATTATTAAGAGATTATTGAATGCCTGGGGTCCAATGAAAATTGGACTTTCTATTATTTCTATTTTTAGAAATAATAATTGAACTATTATTACTTCTATTCTGTAAGACAGAAAGCTCACAAACTCAGCAGTTGGACTGGAGCAGCTCAGGAAAACAAAGCAGCCTGACAGCCATACAAAGCCTGTTGGGGTGCAGCTCTTGAAATCCTGCCCTGTGCTTGAGCTACAGCACCATACTTGGTCCCTTTTGTCTTCCCAAAATAGCAGCTAGCAGGGCTGGAGAAGAATCAGTTCCCAAGTAAATCTCATGCAAATTGGAACCACACAAAGGAGGCTGTTAAACTGCAATGGACATCGGCAGCACCGCTCTCAGACCTGCGTGACGTTTCAGAAGAGGCTGATATTAATTAAAAATGGGTCTCAATTTATTTATGTTTCTTTTCACTGTGCTTTGTTATTTTAATCACTGAAATACTGGCCACTCATGACCCATTCCATTGTACAGTTTTATTCATAATTAATACATGCACATAATCTGTATTAAGTTACATGAAAATAATAATGGAGTCTCACCATCAGTATAAAACTACAAATTAGGTTTTGTTTGTAGTTTCAATTTGTCCAATAAAAATATTTAAACTCATCTGAAATTAACCAGCACAGAAGTTAATCAGATGAAAAAGGTCTGCAGTACCTTTGCATGAGTAATGCTACATGAAATAATTGAAATTTCACATTTATGCCACACTTCCCATCTCCAAGGGATCCCAGAACCTATTAACAAGTACATCAGAACAGACATATTTTGCAATATGTTGCCTTCCTGTGACAACTTCCTTCCACGGATTTCAGATCACTTAACAAACAGTAATCAAGCCTTCAACACCCTGTGTGCTGCTGCACAGCCACAGGGATGGGCTCTGCTGAGGGCACCCAGCCCTGAGCACGGGGGAAAAGGCAGCAGATCACAAGAAAGGCTGATGGCACTGACTGCTCCAATTCAGCAAAGATTTCTATTTAATAAAGTACTTAATCATATGTTTAAGAGAGCTTTAATGGATGTAAGCATGGCTTCAAACATCTTGCTGAATGGAAGTGTGGGGAGAAAAAGGACCTGGGAAAAGTGTGGTGCAGAGTGTGAACACTAGCGGCCCATGAAGGCAGCTTCTGCCTGCCAGCTTTTTGTCATAATTAATTCAGGTTACACATGAATAATCCCAGTAAGTTATTTTAGCTGTGTTTTACATGTAATGAAAATAACTAAATACCCTCAGACCCATCACCATTTTCTCTGTTCCATAGATCCCCACATCTTTAACAGATCTTGCAACTCGGCTTTCTTTTCCAACTGACAAATTTTCCAGCTGACACTTTCTAGCAGGGACTACATTTTAAATCAAGGATTGTTCTCCAAAACTGGCTGCACTGAATGTTCTTACTTAGCAGCACTGTCTGTCATGGATAGACACGGCTGCATGAAGCAAGGGGAGAATGTCCCACCCCACTCTCAGATAGATCGTTCCCAACTTAATTTTTGCTGCACTGAGCTAAACCCACGGAGCACACCAATCCACAGACACAGCTTTGGCAGCTTGCCATGGCAACCTCTCTTTTAGGCATGCGGAAGAACTGACTAAATGCAGTTCACTTTATTGTCCTAAAAGTTACTTTATCTGTAATAATGATTTTGTTTAGAAGTACATGATTTGGGGATCATGATAAAAACAGATATTTAGAGAAAAAGATTTTCACATAAACTGTTGTTTACAACACCAAAATAACTCAAAGCTCTGTTCAGAAGCCTGAAAATCATACTGATTGGTGGGCAACATAATAGCCATTGAATTTTTGTTTCTGATGCACTAACGCTACACTAATTTTTCTCCCATCACATTACAGAGGGCACAGACAATTCTGTTTAAGGCTTTAGCTGGAACACTTTTTTTTTTTTCCTGTGTTAGGAGTAAAGGATCATATTAAGAGGTCTGGGAGATTGTAGCAGACTGAAAAATGATTATCTTTGTCCTTTAGGAAAATGAGAGCAGGGCCTGGGAAGAAATGCCTGATAAAGTCCATAAATGTCCATCAAGTGCTAAGCTGAGGACCATAAAACCTTCCTCCTTCTCTGTAAGCTCTGTACTGACAGCAAACCGTGTTATGAAGTGTAATGATTATTTCAGGCTAAGGTTTTCTTTGTTTTTTACTTTTTCTTAACAAAAGATGGACGTCTATGGTTAATTCTTTACCTGCAACCAGACTCAGCTGAACTCAGAAGAGGAACAATTACATTCTGTATTTTTCTGCCTGTTATTAAGTGCTGGTTTCCAGTTTTGTTTAAATGCCAGTTATCAGGATTCAATTTACCCCCTCCGCGGGGGATGTCTGGTATCATTCTGAGAGTAGTAACTGCAATATATTATGTTAATTGGGCTCTAATAAGCTTCACAGTGCTTTTGCTTCCCAACAGGAATGGAAATGTCATTTTTTAAACTGAGTGCACTAAGCAGCTGCCTATACCTGCACCAACTTATTTCTGAATCTGAGAATATGGGGCAGCAACACAGATTTCCTGGGCATTACAGAGAACATAAGGAAAACCCAAAAGGTCTAACTACTATTAACACAGTCTTCTCTAAAGCCCAACCCTATTTAGGAAACTAGGAAATCCCACATGAAGAGTTCTGTTCATCTGGCCTCCCCTGTCAGCAACCTCCAATGAACTTTAAATAATGAATTTTAAGGCTGTTGTCCCATGTAGCATCAATCTTAAAGACAAGGAGTCTCCAGCAGTGAATTTCTCTTTTGTTTAACTCTCAGTAGAACTGTATTTCATGCAATTAATGTCAGACACTGCTTGTGCATTTTGATCATTTCATTTACTTACAGCACAAGAAACGACCATGACCACAAATCCAAGGCATCTTTTGCACTCACTAAAATTTGGCAGTAAGCCTGCAGGGTTATGCAGGCTTTAGCAGACCGTCAGGGATAAATGAGGATTATACCAGTTACTCTAATTAATATTTTGTTATTAGACAGACTAGGGACAATGACCTTTAAAGACGAGCAAGAAGAATTCCCTTCTGTGTCCAAAAGAGATGAATATATGCAACTGCATGCATTTGTCTCAGGACAGATTTTGAGTATAAGACATCGTGGCCACCATATATTTCTCATTTTGGCATGACAAAACATAAATAGAAAGTTTTAACGCTGCCTCGGTTTGAACCTTTGCGCATGAACAACCCCCTCCTACCACCACCTGCAAAACAAAACCCCGAGAATCTTCATTATTTACTCTGTTTTAATGAAGGCAATGATACTGCGAGAGAATTTCTGACTCCTACCACAGACTGTAGCTGTCGGTACCAAGCAGACAGCCCGGGGGAGGAGCAGTCCCATGTGCACGATGGGCCCCCAGCTGCAGGGGCACAGCTGCTGGAGGCCTGGGGCTTGGGAGCCTCCGGCCTTCCGCCACATCTGCCCTGGTGCCCACCCTGCTGCCTCACCAGCTGGTGAGGCCGAGCAGAGCCGTGCCACAGGGTTCCACACTATTGACTCCTTTCAGTTTTGGATTTTGAAGCCGCAGTGATCAGCTGTTGGCGTCAGGCCAGTTTCCAACAGCACACAACTGCTCCTCTGCCACTGCTCATCCATGCAGACCTTTTCCCCAAAGCTGTCTCCCCCCATTAGGCCTATACGCAGTTGTTCTAAAAAAATGCTCTTCCTCTAATATCTTAAGTGTCACCTGAAGCTGGCTGAGCATGACCCCCCAGCCAGCCCTCTCACCCTGCTTGTCCACAGTGGAACTACACTTTTCCAGGTGTTTTCTTATCACATCACTGGAGAAAGCTTCCAAGAAGTTTCCTGTTCTAAAGTAAACTAGCTTACAGTTTTATGGTTCATCTCTTAGCCATTTAAAAATAATAAAAATAGGTTGTCTGGTCCTTCACTTTACTCAGACACCCTTCTGGGGCCAGTACTTTCAAACAGGTCCGTTTATGGGGTTCACCAACCTCACTGCACATTCAGGCCTAACAAAGAAAGGGGGTTTCCTTTCCAGACCTGGAAGGCATTATTTAAAAAGATGAAGGTAAAAATCTCACTAGGACAGTACAACTTTTAGAACAGTAGAAGCACTTCATCTTTCCCCATGGAGATCCCAAGTCAAAATCTCTGCAGGTACAAATTTGCCACCTGCATTAATTTAAGAGCTTTTATCCTAGTAACAGTCAAACTTGGACACGTCTGAAGTGTGGTAGCTCTAGTCCTGCTTCAGTGTTAGTTTGACCTTGCCCCAAAGCAGAGGGGCAGTGATGAACCCACAAGCATCAAAGCATGCCCGTCAACTTCCTGCTGAAGTTAACATGATCAAAATCTTTGCTGAACTAAGTCTGTAATGATCAGCCCAATCTAAATAGGGAAACTGCACACCTCATGCAAAGGGGAAGATGGTGTTCACTGGGAAGAAAAATGTATAAGAAATCTCCTCAAAATTCTGCCTTGCTCCAGTAAAGCCATGCTCATGCAGTATCTGAGCAATGCCAGGATGTTTTCTGCTGAGCTGGGACTGTATGGTGGCATCTCATTTGCAGGAATAAGCAGTTCTTCTCTTAATGAATAAATGCTACAGCTTGTTTGTTGTCAAAGTTATACTGGGCACTGGTGCACAAAGTTGTTCTGGGGAATGTTGCCTCTTCTTCTGCACATCATGCCCAATCGCTAACACATCTTATCTTGCAGACAGATATTAAATACACAAGCTGTTGTTAAAATAATTTAATTTATTATATAGCACACTCATTTAGAAATCACCATTGATTTTTTAAAACCACAGGGGGAAGTAATTACATTTAGTAGGTAGCAAAGCTCCTCCACTCATGGTACAGAGTCCAGGTTTTCAACACTCTCTATACAGAAAGTTGCAGAAAAATAAAGAGAGACTTTTCCGTCTCACCAGGCACAAAATAAATAAAACAAAATCAACATTTCACCAAATGCATGAAATTAAGTATGTGTTTTCTGGCATGTGCTGTGAGGGTGTCACTCAGGAGAGCATTTAAATGCATATGCTTGTATTTAATGAGTTATATAAGACTTAGGAGTAAGTTTAACTTCGAGCATGTGTGTCTGTGTTTTGCTGCTCAGGGGAGGTGTGGTAAACCAGAGTCGCAGGAGCTGAAGCACCCCAGGGGAACGGGGCTCAGCAGTGAGGAAAGCCAAGCGTGCCTTGCTCCTGGAGAGCTGCTTGGCATTTTTCATGGCTCATCCCTCGTGTCTCATAGGAAACACGCACATTGGCGCACTTCAGCTGTGCTTGCCAAAAACAGTCTACTGCGGCCATGTGGTGGTTCTCGCTCTGCAAGGAAGAACAGCCGATACCTCCTTGTCTTGCAATAACTCATACCCTTTAAATCAAGTTGACTACAATACATAAATCCCCCTTTTTTCATGTCTGTGGACAGGTTAGCAGATGTTTTCAACATCCAGGCTGAAACTGTAAATGATGAGACAAATTTAGACCTCTGGAGCTTCGTGGGAGGCTTGATGTGGGAGAGGAGCTGTCTTCACCCATGCCTGCACTGCTGCCCCAATGCAGCCAACTGAGCCACTCGTCTGCGGCTGGGGGGAGAGGAAGCCTGAACCCGAGGGGGAAGGGAAGGTGCCACAAAGGATAAGCCCCCAAATCCCCTGCACACGTTCTTGACTTCTGGGCCGTCTCCTTGGATGTATGGATTAGATAGAGAAAGCAAAAAAAACCCCCAAAAATAAAGCTCACAACAGTGACCTCAGTTTCAGCTTTAAAAATAAGTGAAAAATTCATTGGTTGTTTTTTTTTTTTTTTTTAAAGGATGATCCATGTAGGTAAAAAGAGTAAATTCCTGAGAGATTATTTAAGGCTTCTGGAGAGTCAGCTTTCCCCACATGATCCCAGCATAAGGTAAAAACTTCGCACTGGCTGGCTCCCTCTGAGTGAACCTCCTGTCCCAGATGATGTTTGTTACTCAGGTGCACAGAACTACTTTTCACAGTTGCACCTGGAAGCCCAGACAAAAATCAAAGCTAGCACACACACTGGCATGCAAACACACAGAAAAGCCTGAGGAAGAGCTGGCAACTGCAAATACCCACAGCCAGAGAAGGACAGCACTGGAGGGGCCACAGCAGCGATGCCAACACTGGCTGCTCAGAGATGGCAGGGGCACAGAGGAACAAGGCATCCTCGTCCTGTTTCCAGGTGGAAACATCTTCATTTTTCATCGTGGTTGTTTTTCCAAAGAATTTTGTCCTACTAAAAGTTCTTCAGTCTGGACACAGACAGCGAAGGCCCCGAATGGGCACCAGAGATACGGCCTTGCCACCCCCAGCGGGGGACCAGCAGGGCCATCTTTGCAGCTTTTATTA
Organism: Mystacornis crossleyi; assembly: GCA_013400655.1. Taxonomy (NCBI): domain Eukaryota; kingdom Metazoa; phylum Chordata; class Aves; order Passeriformes; family Timaliidae; genus Mystacornis; species Mystacornis crossleyi. The sequence goes on from VYZQ01043479.1 coordinate 98,732, forward strand.
CAGACTGGTTATGAAGTGGGGGGACATTTTCTGCTCATTAGGAGGCCGAGGGAGTGGACCACTGCTGTACTCCTTCCATGCGCGCACGGCACTGGGCAGCTACTGAATGACACAATGCTCCCTCATTAGGGAAAGGGTCAACAAATGCGTCTGCCATCCTTCTGTTACTATTTCCAAATGAACTCAATTAAGTTAATTAATTTTTTAGTGCAAGAAAAATGCCAAGGAAGAGAGTGGAACATTAAATGAGAATAAAAATAAAAGACTGGTCCTCCTTCTCGAGCCCAGCTCTCAAGACTGTTTGCTTTCAAATGAAAATAATTTTCAAAACATTAACTTGAAGAAAATCACTATGTGTTTTTTTCTGTGGCTGCCTAATTTGAAAAGTCACACCTACACTTCTCCCCACAACCAAGTGTGATTAATGCAAAGCAACTTTCCTAAAAGAGGAATTACTGTCACACTTTTGTAATCTCAATCAATTAGGGATACATCAGAAAATACAATGAGCTTACATTTAATCACTACAAGAGTTTGAAGGAAAGGTTATGTTATGTGCTTTGGATATACAAGGATATGGGCATATAATTTTCATTGGGACTAAACTCTTTTGAGGGAATCTGGTAAGTAATGTACATATAGAGACACAATTTCATAATTTACTATTTTGTGTTTGTCTCCTGATGGGGTCTTTAAAATCAATTAAGATGCTAATTTATTAACAATTTTGTCCATGTGCCCATATGTTTTGCCTAACATACAGCTTTCTAGAAGATGGAGAAAGGACAAAAGCTTTCCAGTTTTTGTAATCTGCAATAGATTTCAGTTAGAAAAAAGGCAGACAAGCAGTAATAAGGCAGAAATACGATAAATCTTTAAATATGATTCATTAATTTATTTCCATTTCATTTCTGTTTTATCCTTTTTATGTTAATAATTTGATGATTGCACCATGTAAAACCAAAGAAACTTGTTTTTTTCCATTTTGAAGAAATGACAGTATGAGTGAACTTCAGTGCATGAAAAACATGTTCTCCAGAAAAAGATATTCTTTATTTTTACTGATGTATTAAAGGAACCACAGCAACAGGAGAGGCTGCTTTCTGTTTGTAAATTGGATTTAGTTATCTCACTTAAAAAATCATGGATTCATCTGAAACTTCTTCAAGAAATTCAATCAAAAGGAAACATTTTAGCCAAGAAGCACATGTATTACATGTACAGTGACAACAAAAGATCCCTTCCCAGAGAAGAGTTTCACTGTGCCATGCCCTGCATGAAAACCAGGCTGAAAAGATATTCAGTGCTTCAATAAACTTTTCAAGCTGGCGAGAAGTTGTGTAAGATTTTAACTCTCAGTACAGAAACTGAGTGACCTCAAATAGACAAAAAGCCTCATGTCCACTTTCGAACACACCTTTATGCAACCATTACAAAATTAGTATCATCTCTATCGCACATGTTTAAAATCGGTATCCTAATCATCTCTGATACTAATTTCACCTTGTGCTTTGCTTCCTTTAACATCTAATCACCCAGGAACCCAATACTCTTCTTGCTGAGACACAGTTAACCAGAGTTATCCTCCATCTGGATGCAATAGAGTCAACCACAGTAAGACTGAAGATGTTTTTTTATCTTTTTGTTCCAGATCTCTCAAAACAGTCACCGAATGGGTTTTTATAAGACTCCAACAATGCACTTAAAGAGCATTATTGGATTGTTTCAGTTTTAGAAAAAGACATGTAAAAAATCCTCCCTTTAGAGGTGGCTTCTAATTTGATGCTTAGNCTATTTTGTGTTTGTCTCCTGATGGGGTCTTTAAAATCAATTAAGATGCTAATTTATTAACAATTTTGTCCATGTGCCCATATGTTTTGCCTAACATACAGCTTTCTAGAAGATGGAGAAAGGACAAAAGCTTTCCAGTTTTTGTAATCTGCAATAGATTTCAGTTAGAAAAAAGGCAGACAAGCAGTAATAAGGCAGAAATACGATAAATCTTTAAATATGATTCATTAATTTATTTCCATTTCATTTCTGTTTTATCCTTTTTATGTTAATAATTTGATGATTGCACCATGTAAAACCAAAGAAACTTGTTTTTTTCCATTTTGAAGAAATGACAGTATGAGTGAACTTCAGTGCATGAAAAACATGTTCTCCAGAAAAAGATATTCTTTATTTTTACTGATGTATTAAAGGAACCACAGCAACAGGAGAGGCTGCTTTCTGTTTGTAAATTGGATTTAGTTATCTCACTTAAAAAATCATGGATTCATCTGAAACTTCTTCAAGAAATTCAATCAAAAGGAAACATTTTAGCCAAGAAGCACATGTATTACATGTACAGTGACAACAAAAGATCCCTTCCCAGAGAAGAGTTTCACTGTGCCATGCCCTGCATGAAAACCAGGCTGAAAAGATATTCAGTGCTTCAATAAACTTTTCAAGCTGGCGAGAAGTTGTGTAAGATTTTAACTCTCAGTACAGAAACTGAGTGACCTCAAATAGACAAAAAGCCTCATGTCCACTTTCGAACACACCTTTATGCAACCATTACAAAATTAGTATCATCTCTACTCTATCGCACATGTTTAAAATCGGTATCCTAATCATCTCTGATACTAATTTCACCTTGTGCTTTGCTTCCTTTAACATCTAATCACCCAGGAACCCAATACTCTTCTTGCTGAGACACAGTTAACCAGAGTTATCCTCCATCTGGATGCAATAGAGTCAACCACAGTAAGACTGAAGATGTTTTTTTTATCTTTTTGTTCCAGATCTCTCAAAACAGTCACCGAATGGCTTTTTATAAGGCTCCAACAATGCACTTAAAGAGCATTATTGGATTGTTTCAGTTTTAGAAAAAGACATGTAAAAAATCCTCCCTTTAGAGGTGGCTTCTAATTTGATGCTTGGAGGCTCCGAACTGCCACTGGAGACTCCAGTGAGTTCATACAGATCACCTAAGCTGGTGATTGAAGTACTCGGATCAAACGCATGAAAGTGGGATGTGATTATTCCCTGCAGGAGATGGAGATTCAAAGGTACTGCCGAACATTGTAGAAGTTTATCCAGGTGACATCGTCAAATAAATCAGGAAAAGCAGACAGTGTTTACATGGGCACATCTAAACCATCATGTCTGGGAAATTTTTCCCACTCCTCTGGTTGTATACTCTGGCCATGTCCCAACTTAACATCAGGGAAAGTGCTAAGTCCCACTGTCTCCTCTCCAGGTCCTGTGTTCAATGGAAGAAAACCGAGGTAATTCAGGAAACCCAAGTTATGTTCTAGCACACTGAATGACTGGGACTTAGCACAGCCCTCTGTGCTTTGGAGCCAATTAAATCACTTGGGACTCCTGATTAGTGAAAGTTGAAAACACTCAGCACCCAGGAAGATTGTAAAGGTCTTTAATGACCAAACTGCATTTGCGCTGTCATNTCAGGAACAGCCCGATGGCCAAGGCGGGCTCTGGTTCTCGGGAACTTTTGTTTCTCGTGTGGACAGGGCATGATGAGGCTGGTGCCAAAGTGCCTGGCTCGTGCAGGAAATGGTCCATAACAAGCCCCTAATGCTGCCCATTACAAGGTCAGCCTTTTGTCTCACCGTTCAATACCTTCCTGGCAATTGATGCCGCCATCCACGGCGTGGCTGGTAATAAGCAAAGCATCCCGCCAGCAGCTCTTTGTGCTGCCTACCTACAGCCTGATACCATTCACAAAAGCTCCCCGGTAGGTAAGCTTAATGGATAAAGCAATCAATGCAAACAAAATCAGACACTGTCCAACTTTTTTCCTTCAGGAAGTAGAATCTGAATCTTAGGCTTTTGTCTGAGCTGCTCCAAGCTCTAGGATAACTAAATACAATACGGATATTTACAATTAGCCACAACACTTCTAACAGAATTATGACATGTGGGTAATTTCCTCGACTAAGTTTATTCCCTAGCAAAAAGTATCTCACTGGTGAAAACCAGTGTGGTGCTGTAGTGCTGCAGATCATCAGAGGAATATGGGACAGCCCTTGAAACCAGTATTTCAGATCTCACTTTATGCCAACATGGTGAAGCACAGATCAAGAATTCAGAGTTCTAGCAAAACTGCCTTTCAGTATCTGTTAAGAAAGAGATTAAGACAAACAGCTACACGCACTTGCATGCTATCCAGGTTCTCCCTAGGCTTTCATTCCACCGGTAAAAATGGAAACAGGGCTGCAAGCCAGGCTTTTGTTGGAAACTGTGGGTTGATCTACCTGTTGCAGAGAACTAGACTATGTTCCCAGTTACTCATGTTTTAGTGTACTGTCTCCCATGCTGTGTTTCACCATGAACACATTCCCTACAAAGAAAAAAGGGCAAAAAGATGGGGTGAGCGTGAGAAACTCAAGAATATAAAATCCTCACATACCTGTAAGAGTAGCACCACAACACTGTGTGATCAAGGACTGCTTTGTTTTGCATATTTCTCCGGACGCACCCAGGATGTCATTGAAATCTGGTACAAATACTAATAAACCATTTCATATATTTTCACTCAAGAGATTCTCACTCCAGAGTTTTCACCCTGCTTCACCCTGCAACACACATCAAGGCTACAATCACCAGGAGACATCAAGAAGTTCAATTTTCTGTCTCATTCAAAATCATGAACTTGTACAAAATCCTGCACTGAGGACAAACCTGGTGATTCCTCGCAGCCAGACGGACTCAGTGCTCAGCTCCCCTCTGCTCCCCACTACATTGCTGCACCTCTGTGTGCTCTTTGGGAAGCTCTGACACCCCTGTGTTTCTGTCTTAAAACTTCTGTTTGCTGCCTCTCTTTGGTCTGAAAATTTTTCAAGGTAGAAACTGCTCATGCCAGAATAGTGCTGCACTCTCAGTACCAAAAAATGACCAAGAGATGTTCACAGTTTTGACACCCATTTCTCTGCAATTTAAAGCTTTTCCTTATTAAGATTTAGATAGAACAGAACTGAAACACTGAGAAAATCTGCTGGTGCAATGGGAGATTAGCCCAGCACAGGCATTATCGTCAGCACAAATGTGTGAGCCTGGAAGTGCAACAGAGGAGGCAGGAGCTGTGTTTTGTGAAGAATGCAAGAGTTATAATCTTACTGATTTATGGGATACTAACTGCCTTGCAAGGCAATAATGATTTTCCACAGAGGTCATCACAAATTCTGTTTGTCAGTCTGCTTTGAGCAAATACCATTAAGAAATAGGTGGCTGCAATGTTTATTAAGAAAACCATGAGCCACATGACAGAGCTATAACATTACAATTTCAGTTCTGCTGGATGGCCTGTAAATAAATACAGGGAACTTGATGAAGCAGGTATTCCCAAGAGAAGAATACTAATTAAAATAGGGAGAGATGCACTGATAGACTGGCACATTTGTGTGCTTTGCACTGCTTGAATTACTTCCACATGAGCACACTTCATACTTTCCTTTCCATACATCAAACTCTGAGCCTAGATTTTACCTCCTTATCTCTGTCCATCTAGCACATAAGAAAGATTTATAGCATGTTACACATGGTGAACCTGTGAAAAAGCAGTTACCATGGCAATCCAGTATTTCTTTTCTGTATAAACTTGAAGTACCGAGGCAAAGGAAGGCCAGAACTCCACACCAACTTCAAAGCTGCTTTTTGTTCCTATTGTGTTGCTTTAAAACATTCGAAATATTTCAATGCCATCAAGCATACATATTAAATATGTCCTTTAAAACCTTTTTAAAGAAAATGGTCAGTCACTGCAAAGCACCACTACAGATATGACTTGCCACACATTCAGCACGTTATCGTGACAGAAGTATTTCAAGGGATGCCCTGACCACCCACACCTGTGAAGAAGCACAAGAAAGTAACATAGGTCACTTCATGCCACCACAAGAATTCAGTATTACAGGTCAATTGTACAATATTAAGATACCCCATGGTCAGATTCCTACACATTCCTCTGCTGGACGACAAACAAACCTTGACCCATGAAGATGAATCACAGCCATATTTTCAGAAGGTATAAACCTATCCTCCATTTCACTGAAGTAGCACTACACCTTTGCCCCATCATTTATCACGGACTACTTTATGTTCATGCACCTAGGCTCCACTGCCCTAAGTTTATTATTTCCCAGAAAATTGCATCTAAATTCAGGGCACCTACACTTTTGCACTGACAATTAGAGAGCTTTACTGCAGAAGCCATCTGCAGATACCTTGGGGTCAGGCTGCCTGACACAAACCCTCGATCCCCCTCATGCCTTCCACAATTAGCCAAGGCTACACACAGGAAAAAGGCAAGCAGAACAGAGGTTCTGTCTGCACCATGGAGCAGAGACTCCCTGGTCTCTGTAAGGACTACTCTTCTGCCTCAGATGTTCAGGATCTGTGGGCCACACACGACACAGAGCCCCACTGATCAAACAAAAATAAACAAATGTGCACCAAGGTGGCCTAAACATCTGCTAAAACATTTCTTAAGAGAGGGAGAAAAAATCCAAGAGGAAAAAGTGTATAATTTCAAGGAAAACCAGATAAATGGTGTACCTGCAAACAGTGAGACAGTAACCTCTTTTTTCCTCTACCTATTTTTCATATGGGGAAACAAAGGCATAAATGGTTTTGTCTGCAGGATACACCATTCACCTTGGAGTACAGAGTCCCAAATTTATAATTTTGACAGGGGAGCTTATAAGCTCAGTGTCCTTCAGCAGTATGACCCTGGCATCTCCATGTCTCCATGAAGCATTGCCATAGAGCCACTGTGCCCACTCAGCATCTGAGCAGACCAACCAGGACAGGCCTAAGCAGCCATCCCAACTCCTTCATACTCTGGGACTGCTTTGTATTTTCCCTGTTGCGGTGTATTTTTTGCGTGGCCACAGCTCTTCCAATGGCCACTGCTGCCCAGCTCCCACATCTTCACATCCCTGTGGTAGAACACTGCACACTGCACTTGTCCTGAACTCCCTTCCAATTGAAATCACTAAGTCTTTTTTTATTATTAGTAAGAGCTGAATTTCCTGTGGTGCTGGTAGCGTGAAAACACAATCTCTGATTCACAATATTAAAAACACATTTTCCAACCAGAATGGAGTAGAAAGAGAGGGAGAGGGTAGTGGAATACACATGCATCCCACGGAAGACATATGAGTCTCAGAAAATCACAGATAAACTGGGGACACCGCCACCCTGGGGAAAAAGAACAGTGGGGTTTTTCAGTTACAAACTCGGTGGATGTAGCAAACACTTGGTTTGCTCTGTAAACTATGAGGAGAATGACTGTTATTTTCACCTGCTGGAGCACTCCTGCTACATGTTCTACAGCATTTTGTGTATAGATTGAAACCAAAGCTTGGGCACTTTCTTCTCCAGTTATTGAGGCAGTCTAATAGTGTTCCCAGTGAACCCAGCAGTAACACAGTGTTATTAAGCGGAGGCCCACTGCTGATCTCACTAAGACTGGTATCAGAGCAGAGTCATTCCTTTTTTACTGCAGAACTCCATTTTAATTTTATTTAGGGAGGCAGCATGATCTCATAGGCAAGGCATCAGGAGATCTGGGTTGTGTTCCCCTCCATACCATGTGATCACTGGCAAAACATGCAAGTGCTCTCTGCTTCCCTTGGTTTTTTTAATCATCTGCCGTTTGCTGGAAGTGATCATTATTTACTGCCACAGAGTGCTCTGAGATCAAGGAATGATAAACTCTAAGGAAATGCTGAGTGTTACCAATGAAGTGTGTGATTTTTATATTATTAGAACAATATAAATCAGAACTAAACCCAGTGTCACCGACTAATGCAAAATCAAGCCTCAAGGTGATCTGAATGGGTAGTAGAGTTCTTGGGAAAAACAGATGACCCAGGGAAGCACAGGTTAGTACTCAGCAAATGAGTGAGGTAATGGTAGAATAGGCTTTGACAGAGAAGACAAAGTGCCATAGAACAAAAAAGTGAGTTCATCATATTTTGTTCATATTGTGTCAATTTTCCTCTCCTTTTACGATTCCATTCTGTTGCAGACATAGTCTACCTCTTTCTGTTCCTGCTAAGCTTTGTCTTATGACCTCCTCCTTTCCTCCCCTTTCTAAATTCATGCTGTGCATAAAATTGTCTCACTGATTTAGAGTAAGATTTATTCTCTTTGGCCCAGCACTCTGCCCCACTGTAGGCCACCAGTCCTAGAGCAGGGAGATTTAGCATGTGTTTCATAAAATATTTCAACTCTTGGTTCATGTTTTATTCCTTTCCATTTCTTTCATTTTCTTTTTCATGGAATTTCCTCAACACCACAGGATTGGTACCTGGCCTCTAAAACCAGCTGATTCAACAATGTGCTACCCTATCATGCATCATGATAGTTCATACAAATGATAATTCTCTTTCAGGTTTGTCCCTCATTAGTCTGAATTCTCTAAGAAAGTCAGAAGCTGAATGAGTATTGTGGGATGTACCTTGAATCTAAACTAATCCTCAGAATAGCATCTCTGTATCTATCATTAAGAACCAAACTCCCAGCATCCTGTCATACTGGTGCCCTGAACACTTAAAAGACCAAAGAAACCAGAAATATTTATGTATCAGACATTTACACTTGCACAAATAAACCTCACAACTCTGGCTGAAATGAGTTTTTAAAAAGAAAAAAGTCACTGCTTAGAATCAATATTGTTGGTAAGACAGAAAATATCATATAAGGTGCTTCAGTGGGCTTAGGGTCACCCATTCTTTTGGGCACCCACTCTGGTACCCACTCCTCTCCCAGGAGACAAGAAACTGGAAGAGAATATTAAATAAAAAAGGTTTGGGCAATTCTGACTAGTTAGGATTCTTAAATACCTGGAGCCATGCTGACTGTTGCAAATATACTGGAAACTGTTATTATCAGGAGTACAGCTATGATGGAGGGACCCCAATTGGAATCCTTTACTTTCATTAAATGCAAGAGGCTTTTTGAAAGCCACAGTTTTCTGTTAAACTTGATAGCAAAGTAGATATTGCAGTATCCGTAAGTCAGCTCAGTTCTATTCTGTATTTCCCTTTAACACCAGTAGAGCTTTGTGGAATCAAAGACAGCTTTTCCTATCTTTCTGGAGAGGAAAAGATATTTGAGAGCTACAGAACAAACACATCTTCCCTGGGCTATAACCTCCAACAGGATGGTGGGACGTGATCTCTACAAGAGAACTGCCAAGTTCACAGCAGGATTCAGCACAAGCTCTACAAGCCAAACCAGTGTCAAACACCTTAATAGACTCAGCTTAGGAAAAAAAAAAACCAAACAGGTCTCTAACTCCTGTGTGGGTATCTCACAAACTGCCAGCCTAAACACAGGAGAGATTGAAATACTCTCTTAGTGAAAAGAGGTTTAAAATCCTCCTGATTTTCTAGTTTGGGTAAGAAATTTCATTCACCTAGATGGAAGAAATGAGCTCCTAGAAGGCTCTGCTTAAATGGCCAGGTAGCACTAGTGACAACAAATATAAACCACTTTAACATATCGAAGTTGTTCTGCTTGATTTTGAAAAAGATTCGAAAGTATTTCCAGGTTGCCACTGCCAACTCAAGTTTGGCCCATAACAAAAAATCAAACTCTCAATAAAACCAGAAAGCATAGGTATGTTCCCATAACCAAAAATGATTGAGCTATTACAGCTCAGCAATTTACTGCCCATCCTCTGAGTTGCAGTAAGTATGTGAGCACTTGAATCCCACTTCAGCACTGAAATAAAATACATTTGCTGGAGACGTGCATCAGGGATAGCTGCAGCTGTTTCACGGAGGTATTAACCCACCAATCTAAGAGCACACTAACAGTAGATTAGCATGTTTGGCCTGATAAACTAGAATTTGTGAAGCCATGGCTACCTGACTGCTTCCAACTGTGCAAATTAACCATTACTCTGTTAGCTGAAAGACTGGGTGCTCACAGTGACACCAGCTCCAATTAAAACTGCTGCTGATTCAGAAACAGTAGAGATTGACAGTCACAGACAGACAAAAAGCCCTTGAGACAGCTGCCCTATGGGATACGTAGCATAATCAGACATTGAAGCCAGCAGAATTACAGGATCACGTCAATCACAGTTCCTTACGTTTCTTTTAAACATATATCTGAAAATTTGAAAGCAAAACATGTTCCTGCATGTATTTTTAGAATAGAAGGATTCACTTTGTGGGGGTTCCTAATGCTCCTGTATGCAAATTACATAATCAATTCCAAGCCACTCCCTGGAATACTATACATATGATAAATATTTAATTCTTTGCACTGACATTACAGGTTAAACACTTTTATATTCCTACCACATTACTAAAGGCACAAACAGTGGAGAAATCTCTGAAATAACATATTATATTTCATCATTCTCTGCCATAGCCACTGCAAGGATAAATCTGACAAGGGAAAGGAAAATGTGACAATGCAAGAAGGTGACAAAGAGCTTGAGAAACTTGATCATTCGGCATTATGTGACAGTGGCAACATGTGCTGCCTCATGTCTATGTAGAGAAAGAGCTTCTAACAGAGTAAAGCACGTAAATTTCTCATCCAGTGTCCATGGAGAAGCATGGACACCGGATGAGACATTCATTTTTCAACACCTTCTGAGAAATAATTAAACTATCAGCATTTCCCCAATTATCACTGGGCATGTAAAGCATAATTACGACCTTTTCCAGTGAATGCACAAAGATAAAGTCTGGAGCAGGTGCATTCCCCAAAGGCAGGACTGAGAGTTGGGGACAGGTGTGTTTCTCCTCCAGCACACATCCAGGGGGTCTGACAGCAAAGTTCTGCTTTTCCTACGGTGCAGAGATCCCATGCCAAGGAGAGAAATATTTGCAGAAATGTGGTCCCACAGAAAGATGCAAATCCCCTCCCTCCCAGCCCTGCCTTGGACTGCCTGAAAAGTCCCAGACATCAGCTTAGTCCCAAATCTCCCGTGCCCAGAGTGCACCAGGGTCCCACCAGCACCGCTCCGCCACCCGCCCTCTGCAACCAGAGGAGCAACTGCCAATTTCTCTTCCAGACCCTTGCAGTCCAGAGAGCCAGAGCTGTACTCACAGTGATTTTTCCATCATTTTTAATTTACAGATTATCCAACTGCATTTGATCAAGACAGAGAGAAGAAACCAATAAAACAGCAGAGCACTTAGGAACACTAATTGCAAATTACTCTTAAATAATACATCATCCCTCTCTTAATTACGACAACTTGCACTCTCCTCAGGAAAGTGCACAGCTGCTAATGTATTTTTCCAGTAACATCAATACGAAGTTGCAGGGAAAGGGTAGAGTAGTGGTTGCTTTGTATCTTGACCTGCTCTCAGCCTGCGTTTCCCTGAATGTCCATAAAGCTTCTATTTTTCCCTTTCTGACTTTAAAAATTCACTCTGAAGATACTTTTCTTAAACCAACAATTGCTTGCTAACACTCCTTTCTGAAGGAAAGGGTACACCAGGAACCTGGATTGCCTTAGTAAGTGACTAAATCTTGTATTTCCTGTTCATTTCCAAAGACATTTGAGGCTGGACCACTGTAAATTCTGGAGATTTCATGCTTCTACTTGCTTTAGTGCACCAGAATCCTGAAGGCCATTTTCTCCATTTGCCATCTTCCTCAGTACTTGTATTAGAAGACGGAGATTAAAAGACGCTGAAGCCTTGGCTGCCATTCCAGTCCTACACATGCCCATCACCAGAGTTTCCAAAAGACATCCATGACTCTGAGTTCTTTAATGTCCTCTCGTCAAATATGAGGATGGCCATGACAAATTCTCAGCCGTGGTGAGCACGAAGCATTTGCACCAGTCCCTGGCTCTGGCATTGAAAACCAAGCACACAGCACATTGTGTGTTCCAAAGAAAAGAGAAACTTTTGAAAAAAAGTAAGAAAAACTGTTTTACCAGCACTGTCCACTGTGTACGCAATGGAGCTGGAATATGAGCTCTGCTCTTCTTGACTGAATCCCCTGGATGTTACTGCTTCTTGGCAGCACCACAATCTAAGTCCTTTAATTTTAATTCCTAAATAACTCAGAATGTAGATAACTAGATCTGTTCGTATTATTCTATTGTCTAGTATCTCCATCAAGTTCCAAATAAACCATGTTTCGTGCACACACCTGACATGTCCATAAAGGGTCAGGGCAGCTCCAGGCCTGCCGTTACCTATAAGCAACCCAGTCTTGCTATGGGATCATCAGATGGCTGCGTTTAGCTGGTCAGCTGGCTCACCGGCAGGCCCCATCACCAAACTACTCCTCTAAATGAGACACCCTCCTCACTCCAGCCAGTCCATCACATATCTTCATCTGACAGGCATAGGCTTGAGATTGTTGTGCTGAGCAACCAGTTTTTCTCACTGGAGAGAAAACCACTAATAAATAATCAAAAGATAAGTAAAAAACAACCTCAATCTTAGAGAAAACCGTGTGGATCTTAAAAGAGATTTTTCGGCCCGCAGTACACAGGACGTGCATCCTCTTACTGACTAAAAATGTAAGATGACCTTTTAGCTTCTCAGATGTGCTGGCCTGTGAATCTCCTGCCCTGATGTAACCTAGAGCTGAACAAAGGATAATTTCTTCTCTTTTGTTTGAGTTCATCATTCACCTGAAAATCTTTTCAAATTTTACAGGAAAACCAGTACACTCAAAACATCCGTTTCAAGGTAGAAAAGGTGAGAGGGGGATGGAGATATTTCTCCTTCTTCTCAGAAGTAATTACAGCCTACACTGGCTCTCAAATCATTCCTTTAGAAAACATCTCTGAGACCAGTTACCACAAAACATTTCCGCTTCAATGAAGAGTGAGGCCTCTGCCAGTTTTTTCTGACCAGCCCTAGCAGAGCTGCAGCCCCAGCAAAGCCACTCTTCCCAGGCATCCTTGAATTTCCCTGTCATTGGCAGAGGGATCCTGTTCTTGCGTTTCCTCAAAGAATGCAAAATAGGAAACAGTCCTAACGGTGACACGTCCCTCATAGATAATTAAATAGAAAATCTGGCAGATTTTCAGACAGGCTGCTACCTGCCTGTGAATACAAAGTAGCTTTGCTTGACAGTCAGCTAATGCACCCGGCTCCCTGCCTGCGCTGGGTGAGTCTGCTGGAAGACTTTAAACAAATGTTTATGATAGATCAGCATTACACTGCTCACTTAGTCTCGTCCAAGAGACGTGACACCCACATCACTCTTTGATGACTCTTGTAAAAATCCCACCCCCTTCCCAGCAGCACTGTGCATGTTCCTACTAGGTTTTGTTTCTAAGCAGTGCCCTGCCCATTTTTGGGTATTTCCACTGGCAATCCCGTACATCCAGCTATTAACAGCCAGGCTATTAACTGGTGCTGCTCAACTGCATCTGTAGCAGGATTTCCACTTGTTCCAGACAATGATTTTAAGACTGACTGACCTAGCGTGGGGTCTATTAACCCCACAGTATCCAGGCAGGTAAAAATGAACAACTTTCCTCTCCTCCCAGCAGCTGTAGCAGCTGAAGTGTTAAGAGCGTACTGAGGGCAATGCTCTTTTTAACAGCACTTGGCACAATTAAGCTTTAATTCAGAGCTGTTATTTTACAGCTTCATTTGTTTCTGCCAATTTTATGTTTGAAGGGTGGGGAAAGCATGAAGGAATAACAATTTAAGTGCTCAGCAGATGGAGAACGAGTACCTCTTATTCTCTCCATCACTGCTGAAAACAGAAGTATTCCACCTCACAGGGATCCCTTGCCAAAAGGAGGAAGAACAGAAACACCTCAGAAGCTACCAGAGTGTTGGAACCATCACAGACAAGTATGCTTCTTTGCAATGTTGCACAGGGAATGTAGCTGGGAATAAGACAGGCACCTCAGCAGCACCACAAAGAGTGGGTTGTCAGCATAGGGAATTGCATCTTCTGGACGCCCAGGCACTTTTCAGCCTTTTTTCCCCTAACACTATGGATATGAGAGGGGGAAAGCTACAGAAAACAGTGTCCCTAACATGCCAAGTTGCCACCAAGTGTGTGAGCTGATTGAGCTTCTACTTTTCTGTGCACAGCTCTTTGCGCCTCCACATATCTGGCAGCAATTCGCCTCTGCACCAAGGAACAGGACAAAACCCACTCTACTCCAGGTATTACATGTGTGACACAAACACACACTCAGGCCTTGTGACTAAACCCTGGCACGGGCAGATCGCACTGCAATTAAGGGATCGTATCAGCTCATGAGAGGGAAAAGATGAGGGAAAAGATGACCTGTTTATAGAGGAAGTGTCACAGTAGGGAGGTTGCTGTCCAGACTGGACAGGGAGTAGTCCAGAGCACAAATGACTCTAAAACAAACACGACTTTAAAAATCACATCACTCTGAAATGGTCCAAAGGAGGACACGAGCTGTCGCTGATGTGGGATATCCCTGTTTGCAGCTCAAGGGTACTATCTGGGCAGAACTGCAGTAGCCTCATCACAGTCGCTGTCGTTTCAGTGTGTTGGGCCCACAGGTCCCAGTGGAAACCCCCATATAGGAAGTCCTCCAGCACATGGTGTTGGGACAGGAACCCCAGCAAGCAGTAACCACCCTGGGGCCAGATACAGAAGGTACAGAAAGGGGACGGCAAACTCAACAGTTTCCCCACCCCCAGCACCTCCCTGAAAAGAGAGAAGCACAACATGGCGCAGGATCATGCCGGGGGGGGGGTTGTATTTGACTCTGCTCTTCAGCTCACTGCACAAAGTGCTCACATACCACAGTAATGAGAGCAGTAGAAATGCCTCCAGAGGTAGAATAGATTAGAGACAGACAAACAAGAATGCGGCAGCTAAAGGAATAATCAGAGCTCCCCTCCACAGGGAAAGGGCAAGTCTCGGCACTTCTCTCTCTGCCAAATCACTTCTAAAAATAAACTAGAGAGACAGAGCCAGGCCTAACGGTGTGACAAGAGTTAAAGTGCAGCACTGGGGGCCTGTCATGCCTCATACAGCTACAGAATTGATCCACTCAAGAGGACACAAATACAAGGATTTTTCTGGCATCTTCCACTACGGGCAGTGGTCGTGTCCTGGCCAGGGTGCTGCATCAGCTGCCACCCTCCATTTCGGAGGGCAACTTTTACTTTTTCCTGGGAAAGGTCAATGTTTTTCTTTTTTCCACCCTAGTTTCCAGTAGAATAAGGCACATATTGAGCATAGGCTCAATAAGTTTCACTTGTAGCTCATTACCCATGGTTTTTAAAGGATCTATCTTTTTTTGTGCTACCACCTTAGTATCACCTATGAAGGCAGGACCCAAACTTCCCTGTGAGCCAAGGCTAGAGGAATGCAAAAACCTTGCTTGATTCCCCTTCAAATGAATTGTAGCAAAAACATTTTTTTCCTGTCTATGTAAGAGCACAAGAAAAATCAATGCTGCAGCTAATACACTCTTCCATGGAACCACAGTAACCAGTAGTAGATGTCTGTGCTACAAAATAATACCTGGCAAACCCACAGTGCTTTAGGGTCAACAGAGACATGTCATTCCTTCCTGCACAAAATCATTAACACTGACGCCACAGATATGCTACTCATAATGCTGAATAAATACTCCAGAAAGATTAATAATATTTTCATTGAACTCCCTATTTAAAGGAATAGAGGAGCACCATTTCATCCCTAAGCTGATAATAGGGTCCACGTGTGAAAACAGTAAAATAATAAAAACGACATGAGTAAGATTTCAATGGAAAAAGCTTTACCCAAGGAAAAGTTTCTACATCAAAGCAGGCAGATAATCTGACAATATTTTCTTCTACAAAACTGGATAAAGTTACTTAATGATTTAAGCAAGATACAGTATTATAATTTTTATTAGTCCCTAAAGAGCTACAGCTAAGCTGCACAAGAAAATTGTCTGCCTTGTCCTGGTAGGAAATCTAAGGTAATCATTATTTTTTTCTATTTTGCACGATCATGACCAAAAATGCAAACAAATAACCGATTTTCTAGAATCACTTCTGCAAACATTAGTAGGTTTGGTGCAAAAGTACTCAGAGTTAATGTATGCAAAGACCTGATCAGTTTTTCAAATCAATAGGAGTAGGAGACTCCATTCTTTCTCATGTTCCCTGTGCAGCTGTTGTCCCTTGACCAGCAGCCCACACCAGGGGCATAGGCAAGACATGAAGGATGTCAGAGACAGCAAGATACTTCTCAGCAGGATGCGTCGGGACTCACGAAGTAGGGAGGGACCTTTCTAAAGAGAAGAGTTTCAAGTTATTCTCTCTAAAAACAACTAAACACTAACTGAATTCTATTCCAAAAAGCTGAAGAGAAAACTACTGTACTTTCCCTTTTGCTTAAATAAGTGATACATCCATGGTGTAAGTGATCAGTATCAGCAGTAATAGTTGCATTAAGCAGCTCAGCTGATATCAAGTGAGACACATTCCTCATCTCTCTGCTGGGCCACTGGATTTTCTCCAGTGCATCTGAGCAGCAGAGATGTGAAAGGGATACAGGTGTTGCAAATTCAGTAACAGTGAACTACACTGTAATTGGTGATAAGTGAAGAAAGCACTTACAAAACCACAGCTCTGCTACCATTTTTGTTACATTCTCAACAAGTTTTTTTTTCTCTCCAATTTTTTTGCTTGCCCAACCCTTGCCACAGTCAGTATTTAGTTCAGTGGGATATGTAGACATGTGGCATCTGATGACAGCCTGGCCTTGAAGGTTAGCCCTTCATCATCCTAACTCTTCCCGGGTCCCCAAGACAACGTAACTAAAGATCTCCATGTTAAACAGCTGTAAAGATGAGGTAAGACAACAGTAACTTATCAGGACCAGAAATTGGCGCATTAGGACCACAAGCAAATTTTTAAAATGAACATGCTGTCACATAATCCCTACAGGACTGGAAAGATCTTGCTGGTTCTTTAAGCATGTTACAGCTCTCCCTTGGCTCTCTGTGTGTATGTAATCCTGGTCATAATTACATGCATATGTTAGGTATTATTTGTAATTCAATGACAACAGACAGATTTCATTTTTCTTTGGTCACTGCAGCTCTGTATGTTTGTGCTGCATAACGCACAGATTTACTCTGCCAATCAAAATCTGGTATCTGAGATCCTGTGGTGGGCTGACCCAGGCTGGACACCATGTGCCCAACGAAGCCACTCTGTCACTCCCCTACTCAACTGCACAGGGGCCAGAAAATATCATGAACAACTCATGGGTCAAGATAAGGACAGGGAGAGGTCACTCATCAATTACCATCACAGGCAAAAAAGATTTGACTTGGGGAAATGAGTACAATTTTTATTATCAATCAGATTAGAACAGGAGAATAACCCCTAATCCTAAAACTCTTTCCCCTCATCCCTCCCTTCTTCCTGGGTTCAACTTTACTCCTAATTTCTTTCCTTCCTCCCCTCAGCAGTGCAGGGGGATGGGGAATGGGGGCTGTGGTTAGATCATCACACATCTCTGCTGCTCCTTCCTCCTCAGTGGGAGGACTCCTCACACTCCTTTCCTGCTCCAGCATTTTTAGTCTCTTTCCTGCTCCCATTTTAGTCTCCTATGAACTGCCCCAGCCTGGGTCTCTTCCATGGGGTGCAGTCCTTCAGGAACTGACTGCTCCAGCGTGGGTCACCTGCAGGGTTACCAGTCCTGCCAGCAAACCTGCTCCAGTGTGGGCTCCTCTGTCCACACGTCCGCAGGTCCTGCCAGGAGTCTGCTCCAGCACAGGCTGCCCACGGGGTTTCAGCCTCCTTTGGGCATCCTCCTGCTGCGATGTGTCCCAGGGGCACAACCTGCCTCACCACAGCACCATGGGCTGCAGAGGAGCCTCTGCTCCAGCACACATCAGATGCTCAAGCTGTCCTACTTTCTCTAACAGGGGGCTTTGGGACAGCTCAGTCTCCTGAAATACTCATTTTGAAAGTCCCTCTGGTCTAATAACAATGCAAGTATGCATTAGTTTGTATCACTGATGCTGCTCTTTGCACAACCAGCCTATAAAAACAGAACCAACCTGCTGAAGAGATTCTCAAGATAAAAAATATGTCAATGGATTACAGCTGGGTTTGCTTTCTTCCCCTTTTGTTACTGAGCAGTTGATTGACATCACCTCTGCTTTTAGTTTTGCTCCTTGTAACTCATGATGCAGAAATCAAAAACACTCGGAGATTTATAATTTCAGTTGTTCCTGGAGGAAAGATGTAAAACAAGGTATGTCCATGGGAGGATTGTTGGGTACATACAACTCTGGGAAATCCAGCCATGCTAGTCTAAATTATTCAACTTGACCTAGTCAATAAATATTGCATCAAAATTCAGAGCAAGAAATAAAAAGTTTGTACATGAGATTTATGTTTCACTCTATGATTCACATTGTAAGTGGTTTGATTAAATATTTATTCTAATATTCACTTGGTTAAGAATTACACCAATCTGTCTACACAAAGCTATGCATAAGCTCATAAGAAATTTTATAAATACAGCAGAAATGCGTTATCAACCTTCTAGTTTTATTCTAAAAACCATTTTTTCCTTTCTTGATAAATAACCCTGACAATATAATTTATTCCTTGCCACCAGTGGGCTATTGATCTTCACAGCTGTTGCTCATGGGCTAAATCAAGAGAGGTTTCTGTTAAAAGAGAATTCAAGTTCTCAGACATCTCAAATACCTTCAGAAGCAGAAGTTCAGTAGAGACAACATTAAAGGAGAACTTTCATAAGGTTCAGGTAAGCTCTGCTAAATCACCGTGATCTTTGATACACTTCAAGATTTAGAAAAATTCTTCAAAAAGCTAAACTTCATCCCTCTGACAGTCCCGGTAACAACATATTCTTTCTGCTAGATAGAATGATTATGACAACCTGGCTTTCCTCAGACATCACCCTAAAAGGACATGTTATTTTCTTGAGAAGACAAAGAGACCAGCAATATTTACGTGAAAACAAATCTGAATGTTTAAAACTAGCAGGTGATGTTGAGAGACATTTAATAAGACTTGCTCTTAAAATTGTTTATGGCTCAGATTCTCAAAATGAGCTCCAGTTGTGTATGTCACTGTCATTAGTCATCTCATAGAACAGAAGCCACAAGTCATGATTGAAAGTGTTGATTATTGGTAGCTGACAGCTGCTTGTACACGGAGCTGAACTTGAGAAACTTTGTTCTCATCTCTAGCATTGTTTGAATCACTGAGTTACATGGTGCTTGCCTTTTTTTCCTTCTCTGAAAGAACTGAAAATGTTATTTACCTGTTAAGAGTTGTAAAGTTGAGACATAAAAGGCACTATATAACCATTGTGTTGCTGTTTATTAATTAATATAGTAAAAAGGCACAATTATGCATTTTTCTTTGCTTTGAAACATAATGGGCAGCCTGTGAAAGAGCTTCAAACTTTACTTCTGCTGATTTGATAGAGGGAATATCACATCATAAAATACCAAAGTGGCAAGCACATTATTATTCTGTTGGATTTTCTTTGCCAGAATCTATAAGCAGACCGCATAGATGGTCAGAAGTTCCATGTAGTGAAAAATATTCAATATCTCTCACCTGCTTCTACTACAATTTCTGTCAAGGTTCTTTCAGACAGCCAGCTAAGAGTATCTGCTAACAGTTATTTAAATTCATAAGCTAAACCCTTCTTTCAGCTCAGGAATGGGATGCAAAAGGAATGAGGCTTGTCTTGCTTTTTTCCCTCCATTATGTTTTTGCAATGGTCAGAGAACTCTAATTCTCCAGACCACCAGACCAAGTATCAGTATAAGTGAGCTAATTCAGCTGGAGAGAATATACCAGTACAGATGCTATGGGCTCTCCTCAGTCCTAGAAAAAAAATATATTAAAAAAAATCATGGTATGTTTGCAGTCTCAGTAATGTCACTGCTCTCCTGTGTGACCTTAATCAAGGCACTTTACTTCAGCATGCTTTTTTTTTTTCATTAGTTAAGATATATATAATAAATAAGCCTGAGACAAGAAGTGTTTTGAAACTCATCCTGAGAATTTTTAAGCCTAAAAGTACAAAGTCATAAATTGGTGTTAATCCATTGCCTTTATCAACCCCTTTAGTTTCACTACTTAGGTATATGCAGAAATAATCAAAGCACGGGTACCTGTGTTCCAAAGCAAGAAGAGACTATCACAAGCACAGGAATTTATATCCACCACTTCAGACAAGCTGCAGATAAATCCTTAAGTTTTTGGAAATAGCTACATGCTGCGGTCACATTAGATCATTTACTTCAGAAAGAAATTAAATCCTTATTGAAATATTGCAGGTAATTAAGAACTTCCAATATCCGCTGGTAAACTGCTGCAGATGCCATAACCCTGATGGCTGAAGTGTCACCCATCTTTCCTGTTTCAGTTTAGCTGACTACAGCTTCCAGAGAGGGGATCTCAGAATGCCCCTTCCTACTAATTAAACAACTGTTTGATATGTTGTGCCTTCCCCTGAGTATCCAAAGGGCATTTCTGAGCCTTGTTTTCCCCTCAGGTCTGGAAGGTCACTAAAATAGCACTCTCAAGGATGTGCTGTCTACAAGCAGCTGAAGCTCCTCCTTGCACGTTCATAAAGGCAAACCCATGGTTGCTTTTGCCTGGCTGGCCCAGGGAGTGTATTCTGGCACAGCCCCATTGCATTACTGATGGGGCACAAATCACCCTAACCTGCATTCCAGCACGGGATGGCCTCCAGTCGCCGATGTCCTTGTCCAGGCAAACCCTTCCACCACCAAACCCAGCTGATACACTGTGACCTCTGATCCCAAAGAGACAGAGCCTGTTAAGGGAGAAGTTGGAGTGACTCTCCACCCTGCACAGGGATGTCTGTTAAGATCCATTGTTCAGAAGAAGACACTCTGGCTATACAATCCAGATTCTCTTTTTCCTTACTTCTCTAGTTCCGTGTTTTATCAAGCAAAGAAACTATAAAACTAACAGAAGATTATTTTACAGAAAATATATTCCGATACTTCTTTCTCTCTCAGTTCATTCTGTCAGGCCCTCTCCCAAATTTGGCTGCTCCTGACAGCTGGCAAAACCATCATGCAGCTGTTTGCTCAACAGCTCAGTGCCTTGGTATTTGCAATGCACAGATTCTTCACTCGGCATCGATTAAAAGTGAAGAATGGCACTACCAGGAAAATGCTGGTCCCAAACTCCTTTTCCTCAGGAAAGGTGTGGTGGGCAAACAGGACAACCACATGACAACCCTGCCTGTTGTCAGCTGTGGACAGGACAGCCACAACACTAAACACATATCCAGGTGAACACTGTCACCCCAATATGTGAAATCATATCAGATGTCTTCCTTTTCAGCATGATTTGATCAACTCATCCAGTACTGCCATGTCAGCATTTCTTCCTCAGCAAGGAGCAGACACAACAAACTGTCCCAGAGAACTGGACTGTGTAGGCTTTACCACCATTCTCCCTTGACTGCCTTTCCTAGCTGTGAATCACGCAAGTGCCTGTGCAAGGCACTAAGATTTCTCCATTGCTATGGGAACACAGTACTCTGCAGCAACTAGAACATTCAGCCCACCTCCATAAAATACCACAATTCACAGATACCAGCCAAGTACCTGAGCAAAGAAAGGTTTTCAAAAGCCAATGTGCTATTAGCATTTAATAAGGAGAAAGGAAGGTTATTCTCTCTGAACAATTTGAGACTACTCCAAGCGATGGAATTGCTGCCGGCCTACTGCACTCAACAACTCTTCCTCCCCTCACCTGAGATGTTCATAAAAAGGCAAAGTCCTGGCAGTAGAAAAAAAACAAAAGAAACACCTACCCTCAGAATAACACAAACATCAGCCATCCAAATGTGACTGAGTATCTGTGGTCAGTATCCACTATCTGGCACCCAACAATTTGGATCGTCTCTGCCCTGAAATTACCCTCCCACAGACCTCCAGGAAAGGTACAAAGACAGCATCCAGACATCTGGCCTGTACCTCCTCATGGGTTGAGGTTAGATGGCCTTTCTTTCCAAAGAGCTGAATATTTCCTCCTTTTTTTAGCCACAAACTCTAAAAAGAAAAATAAGAGTTTATTTCCCATCACTGGCTGGCACAACTTTTATGTAATCTGGAAAAATAAACAAGGACACTTGCATGGGATTTGGTTTTTTGTTAGGCAAGGATATTACTGGGATTCAATGGGTTTACTTCTGGTTTATTGGGCTATCCCACTTTAATAAACTAGTTCTTACACAAACATATTTGGCCTGTCAAGTGGTACGATGAGGCATAAAAACTAAGTTGCAACAGAATTGAGTTCATCAGGAAGGGAATTATTTCTCTTTGAACAAAACAAAAGACAAAAACTCTTCCACACACATTTTCAGGATCATCCTGAATCTATCAAATTACCAATCAGTCAGAAAACACTGGGGGGAAGGGAGATGATCAAGAACTAAATGCACTGTAAAGATGCTATCACAGGATCTTTTTTTCCTAACTTTTCACTAGAACTGCCTGTTTTTTTTCTGTGTTCCCAGTGGTGATAGGAGCTGCAGGGATTGAAGGAGTACAAGAGGACTTGCCATAACTGCAGCCCTTGCTGAGCAACATCAGTCACACTCTCTGAAGATCGAGCTTCCAGATCCAGGGTCCAGCAGTGTAGGAATGGGAGGACCAGTCCATGATGACTGGCCAAACCCCAGGATTTGCCTTTCGCTTAGGTAATAGCTAGCCATGGTTTCCAGAGTCTCCCACTTTCCTGGACAGGCTAATTGCAACAATGGTGTGACACCATTCCAGTGCCATACCTGGTGCATGTGTGACCTTAGTCGGTCACAGGACCCTCCATCTTCTCCTTTTGCCTCTCAGGGAGAATCACAGGATGCTTGCAAGTCACAGGAAACTAAGTTACCCTAAGACATCTGATCCAGTCCACCAGACAATGGTCATAATTTGAAAGGATCTATCTGTACCTTAAAAGAAGCTCATACCAATGTCACAAATGATGACCAAGTTTAAACTTCCTGTTTCCTAGAAAACACAGAGAAAATTTCCAGCTGCTAACCCAATCTAACTTGACGTGAAATTCTGAGACATTCTGTATTAGACAATAACATGGAGTTCAATCTCTTTTAGTGGTGGTATAATAGATTATCTCCTCCTGTATCTACAGGAAAACAACCCTTAACTCCCCTCAGTCTTCATTATGCTAGAGAAATAACCACATCTTGGTTTGGTTTTGTTTTTTTTTTTCAACAAATACTCATACATATCTTTTCTATTTTTTTGATCACCCTAGTAGCCCTTTTTGACACCTTTCTTTAATAGAGACATCCAGGCTTCTGTATGTATTTTGTCAATAGCATCTTACATTGAGCTTGGACGTACTGTGTGTTTGTAGTCGGCAGTCAGTCATTAAAGCACAGTAATTAGTTCAGCTGCGGTAATGTTGTCATGTGTTTCAACCCTTCAGATTGCCTAATGCACCACTGGAAGACAGTCAGCTCTGGACGTGGTGAGAGTAGTACATGAATGTTGGATAGGATGGGATAGGATAGGATAGGATAGGATAGGATAGGATAGGATAGGGTAGGATAGGATGGGATGGGATAGGATAGGATAGGATAGGATAGGGTAGGATAGGGTAGGATAGGATACAACAGGACAGTACAGGAGGAAACACGAGTTACTGGCCATGCTGTTACAGATCATAGTAGCAGCAAAGACTAAAAGTTCAAATAGCAAAAAGAAAATGTAATACAGGTCACAGTAATAGAGGTCTTTATAATGAAAAAGTAGGTAGCTTCAGTTTATGCCATGCACAAGTACATGAAATGATAGTGATTTATGATTTTTAAACAAAAGAAGTAAGTATTTTGATTAGGTTTGTGGGGGAGGGAGCACAGGGCTTTGTATTTAAAGCTTCACTTTAACCAGGGAAGATTACTGACTGCTGCATGAGGCAGCATTCAGCTTCTTTCCCTTCTCGAGCAGGGCACCCGGCTTGCCTCAGGAATCCAAACCCGGCAGGACGCCTTTCTGACATCTCCCTCCTGAGTAGTCGTGGGTGTATCTACTGACATTAACCAGCGTGAGATCTTCTCAAGGAAGAAAAGCCCGATATGAAAAGGTTTCACTGCAAAATGTGGAAAAGTCTTTAAAGGGAAAACTACACAGCATGCTGCTCCAGAAGCCAAGTTGAACTTTCATTTTAGATCTGAGCTTTCTGTAAGAGCAGCGTGCTCATCTACTTCCCACAGTAAATTACTCTTCCTCAGCTATATTTCTGTACACTTTAGATTTTTATATAAACTTCTATAGAAAAAAAACAAATCACAGCAATTATAATCCTAGCAAATACGTAGACCCTTTTTGCTAGATGCCAGAAGTTGAATTGTTACCAAGAAAAAAAGCACTGTGCCCTGAGAGAAATGGGGCAATGAATTCCCATTATGCAGAGATGATGAACTCCCCTACAGGCAATCCAAACCTGAAAACATTTTCAGGCAGAATCTCTGGAGAAGAAAAGCAGAACCAAAAAGCAGCAAACCCCAAAGGTCTTAAAGCCAGCTAAGAAGTTTGGCCTGCAAATTAAGCCAGGGAAGAATCTTTAGCAGAGAATTAATGCTGTGCCAACACTAAAAAAATTACACGCACAGAGGCAGGACAACTGTAGAGTCTGACATCAGCTGCAGGGAGATGAATGTAAAAGTTAATACAAAATGCAATTGATAAAGATGAATGTGGTCAATACCTCAGTGCATACTTCAATCACTGAAAAATCTTGTCAAACAAACCTGACTTGATTCTTTAATGAGCCAGCAAAATGTTGCTGCTTAAGACTGGTTGTATTGGCACAGTGCACCTATCTATTTATAAATTTTTTTTAATTAGTATGGTGCAACACCCATATTAAAAATTAGCATGACAGTTTACCAATGCAGCGTGCATTAAATTAACTCAGACCTGGCTAACTGAGATCTCAAACCACACATGAAGGATGGGTGTTTGCAGAGGTTTCTCCAGGAATTATTATGCTTGAAGTCACGGAACATTTTCATCGGTGTTCAGGAGGTAAAAGTAACTTTGCTACCACTGTAATGCCTGATTTATACAAGGCCTGGTAGAGCAGCAAAGAGTGTTGAAGGCAGGACAGTCTAGTACAACAGCAGTCGGGGTTGCTTGGGAATCCATTCCAAACCCGTGTATTTTTACAAAGCAAGGTGAAAAATGATACAAGAAACAAAGGGCATGGGAAAGTGGGACCTTCTCTGGAAGGCAGCAAGTTTGAAGGAATTTAGGTTAATGAGCTACAGCAGCTGAACCCAAGTTCTTTATTCTGTGATGTTACGAAAGGGATCTGCAGACAGAGGACTGCTAAAGGAGAAGAACTGGAAAACTACTGTAGTTTACAATCAGTATTGCTACAGTGAAATTGAAATTTTGAAAGTGATGCAGAAACTGCCATAAAAAATCAAGGTATAGAAAACAAAATCTAAAATGAGATTTTTAAAAGCTTAATTTACATAGTTTACCAGCAATAAAGCATCTGACTGCATCACAAGGCCTAACTCCTGCCAGTTTTAGAAAAAAAATTTAGATGAAAAAGCCTATATAAAGAGCATGACTAACCATAGGCTTGGTTCAAGGAAGACCTATGTCAGTTCTCCAGTTGTCACTATCTTTGTATTAAATGGGATTTTGTTCAAGAAAGAAAGAAAGAAAGGGGGGAAAAAAAAAGCCAAATTAACTCAATTGCTAAGCTTCAGATGGATGAGTAAAGTATTTTTCTTTAAAAAGCTGTGCACTCAGCATGACAGTCAACCCTGACCCACAGTCCCCTACTTCACACAGCAGCAAAGCTCAGTGGTGTGATCCATTCTCTGTCACACAGCAGATGCCCTGATGTCACACTGGGAACTTGGTGCACTTGTGCAGTTCAGGCCTGGGCCCCTTACCTGGGCAGCACCCACCTGCCCTTCAGTTGGTGAAGGCTCAATGAATTTGAACCATTCAACTGAAAGACAAAAGGAGGGAAAGGAGTAAACACTTTTCAGATACGGATACACGTATGGAAAGGTTAAAAAAAGAGGAAAGGAAAATGCTTCTAAATTAAGAGTATCTTCCATGGTCTTTTGATGGGTAGAATTAATATCTCCCCTTCACAAATAGGACAAGCAGGTCATCAAGGAGTTAGGACATGCTATTCTCCGAACGTCCTGCCAGGTGCCTTAACTACCTGTCACAACTAAAACGGGTTATGAGACCTAGAAATAAACCTGTATTTGTGGATACCAGACCACGGCGTCTCAGACAGACCATGGAGTCAGTTCATGGGTCTGTTCCATATTACGTTCAGTTAATTTCATGTTTAGCTTAATAGCATTTTTATGCAGTTATTGCATAATAATGACAGAGGACAGCCCATCTGCGTGCTCAGTGTTCATATATAATGTCTCGGGTGTCAGTAAGTCTGCGCTCCAAGCCCAAGACCAGCGGAGGTTTTCTCTGAGTCCTGACCCAGGGAGGGCAGCACGTCCCCTGTGGCTGCTGCCCCCCATCACAGCCCCACAGCCCAGCACAACCACCACCAGACAGCAGCGCAGTAAAAACCAGACCTCTGGGCTGCTCTCCTGAGCGTCTCACAACTGGCCCGAAGTGACACTCTGTATATATGCACAGCTGAAAAATCTGCACACATTTAAGCTGCTAAGTACTGGGTATGTTGTTACACAAAATATTCACTGACCTCTTGCTGAATGTATTTTAATTGAAGTAATCACTCAGCTCCAGCTGCTAGAACTCCAACCTGATATGTCTGAAAGTAAATAGCTTTTCAGATTGGTTGCTCAGAAGGCTGGAAAGTATCTGCAAATTGATATGCAGCTGGGAAGGGAGTCTTCCCAGGCCCGTTTGCTTGCATGGTTTCTCTCAACAATTTATCAATAAGTCTTTATTGCTCTTATCAATGAGTTCCTATCAGGTTAACAGCCTGAAGTGGGGATGAAAACCATAGCCAGGGAGAGGCTTATGCTTTGTTGATTTCCAGTTTACTCCAAACTCTTTAACATTCTCGTTTTCATCAAAGTGTAAACTGAGTTTGAACTTTCAAGGTACAAAGTGTGCTTCTGGAGTTCCCTGGTGAGGATTTTTTCTCATTAATTAATCATTATGTTAAAGGCCTGGGTTTTCCAAAGCAATTGGCAAAGCTTCCACTGATTTGACTCGGAATGATTTCATCCTAACCTTAACACTGTTTGTGCTTGCCGAGAAATAATATGGTGTCACAAAAGAGCATTTTTTGGCCCGTCCAATCTCTGAAACAGCCTTATGCCAATGTTAGATCAAGCTTCTTGAAGGGTGAAATAATTTGTAAGTATCCAAATTCAGTAACACTGCCCTGTTCCTGTGGCTGAATAAGAGTTTTGAGAAACATCCCCATTAATGAGAATATCACATAGTGATACAGTGTAGTGAAAAGTGGGTCTGGATGACACAAGGGCTAAATGCCATTTCTCTAGGTAAAGCAGTTTTACCACCCTGAGTAGAACAGAGGGCCAAACATTTTAATCCTTTTAATGATTATCCAGGATGGTAAAAAAATATTACCCAAACAGTTAAACCAAGTTAAGGTCAGAGTCAGGAAAAAAAACCCAACCAACCAACAGATTTACTGCTTCCAAGCCTCATGCTCTAATGAAGTGCAATCAACACTGGCATTTACAGTGCCCATTTCTTATGGGTTTCTGTCTTGTGGAGGAGTTCCCTGGGGTGTAAGACACATTTTCATTCAAAGCCTTCTCTACAGCTTGGCTTTCAGAACAACCCTTTACAATAGGACTTCTCTGCAGTCTCATAATGATTTAACTCAATTCATACTCAGTCTTTTCCCACTGGGCTCAAAAATTACCCAGAGAACTGTCAGTATCTCTCAATCACCACAGTGGTGGTGATCTTTCAGGAACTGGGCTAAGGAACAAACTGAATTTGTTCAGTTGCTTATCAAAATGTTTTGCAAAGCCTTTTCTACATCTTCTGCTCTGTATAGATATCACAGTTTGCACATCCCATCCCACGTATTTCTAAACATGCCAGAGGTTTAGCTGGGCTGATTATGATATGTGATTAGCTAACTAGGACTATATAAACAACTGAAAACTTAAAGTTTAAGAAGATCTTTGCCTAGCAATTGATACCAGATCCCTCACTAGGAATGATGGTTCTTGACAGTGTTTGGTAATCCAGTAACAACAGGAGAATTAAAAGATCTGTTTAGTTATTCAGTCAGAATTCCTAGCATTGTTTACAACACAAATGAACTTATTTTTACATTAATTACATTCAATTTTAAAAATTTAAGCCCATGACATAGCAGGAAAGATTTATAATGCAAATTACCAAGGCAAAAAGACTGTTTAGAGAAGGCAGAAAATTAATTACAAACACTTACGCAGTTGATAATGGCTTTGCACATAATACTATCGTGTTTCCTTTTCGTAAGTTAAAGCTAGAAACTGATTGTCATTATCAGAGAGGCCTCAGCTCTGTTGATTTTGTTAGACCTCTGGCAATTGCACTTTTACAGGTTAATGAAGGGAGAAAATTACTCAGTTTCACATTATAAATAAAAATCTGATACTTTTCAATGCACAGTGAACTCCTCTGGAAGAGCCTTTGTCATGAAGAAATCTTCCCTACTACGAGAACACCCTTGAATTGCTCTGCATGCACCGAGAACATGCTGAGTCCCCCTGGTTAAGCAACTGCTTTTTGTTAAGTTTCCAGAAGGATCTATTAAGACAGTGACTCCCACACTGTCCCTGTAGGCACCAGGAGTAATTCTAAAGATTATTTCCCCTTTGCAGTCAGACAAGTAATGGTTCAAATAAGAAAGGAGAGATTTGAAGTAAGCTCTACAAGGGGCAGAACATAAAAGTTTCTTTAAACAAACATAACTAGTACCACTTAGATGCTGCAGACTGCTGGAGATGGTACGAAAGCAAGGACAGAGATAGGAGAGAGTTTTTGTATCAGCCACATAAACAAGAGTCACAAAGCCATCATAAAAATAAACTACTTTCAGCTTTGTAATCTCTCCAACCCAGCCTTTCTCTGTTCAGAAGAGACGGCCTCCGGCTGGAAGGTGCAAGGCTTCAAATCCCCTCAGAGGACTCTGAGCTAAATGCACAGAACTGCCTAAGGTCGACACCCAGTGCTGGCCACGGCCACCCTGCCCTGGAGCTGAGCCATGGCCTCCCCACCACCCACCGTCTCAGGGACACCCAGCCTGGAGCATCTCCAGAGGGTTTCCCACCAGCCCACTGTGAGTTGCCCACCTACCACCTTGGCTTTCACTTCATGTGCTTGAGAAACTACGGCATTTACAGGTCCCACCTCTCCCGTCTCAATATGTGTCCCTGCCTCATGCTCTGCAGCTGCTATCAAAGAAAAATCCAACAGCTCCCTCATCACCCAGACACTGGCACAGAGAGTTCAGGTTCCCCATTTACACTGACCTCTAATCAGAACACGCATTTCACTTAAACATTTTTATAGGGCTGCTGTGTCCCCTCAGGTAAGGCTGGGTGACTTATCAGTGTCCTGACTCAGGTGCGTATTTTATTTTTGCATTTTCTAAGTTGGAAATACCTGAGGAAGGCACTACTGTAACATTTGCATCTCAAACAGTGCTGAGAATATTATGAGTGCTCAACAAATACAAAGTACATCCACATACATGAGGGAACACAAACAGAAGAATCAAGATGGAAATGTTGCTTCTAGCAAGCAAACGAGATACAGTAGAGCAGAGCATTGCATTTCTCACGTTCTATCCACTATGTGTCTTCAAGCTTACTTTGGCAGAGAATTAGTACTTTTTAGGGGTTCTTTGCTGGCACTAGTAGGTTTTAAATGAATATAAAATGAGGGGAAGATATTCCACACTGAAATAGTATGTGGCACTCTACTCAGATGTCAATTTCTAAGAGACATGTTGTCAACAGTACTGGATATAAATCTAAAGGGATCTCATCTAAGAGAC
Source organism: Mystacornis crossleyi (assembly GCA_013400655.1). Lineage (NCBI taxonomy): Eukaryota > Metazoa > Chordata > Aves > Passeriformes > Timaliidae > Mystacornis > Mystacornis crossleyi. The sequence goes on from VYZQ01043479.1 coordinate 128,743, forward strand.
GGTACAATATTTTCACAGGGCAAGAATTAAAACATATATAAATATATTCTAAACATTCGGTTCACCCCTTTGATTTTAAGAATCCAGATTTCCCAAAACAAAGAAATTCTGCAAGATCTGTTTTGTGTACACCAATGGAAGCAACACATCTGTTAATGCCAAGAAGTTTAGTTAAGCACATTCAAAACAGATTTGCTGCACAATGTTAGTGGCACTGAACCTGAAAGCAGTCATTAGAGAAAGAATTTATTCTTGTGGTAACCCCAAGCAAGAGTCACCATCCAGCCAATTTAATATCAACAGCAGTAATTTCAACAATATGATATTTAACCACAATCCTAAAATGGCTCAGTCTGGAAGCAACACAATATCAGCATTTGAAAGAATGCATCCCCAGCAACATCTGAAGAGGGAGGAAAGATCCAAGGCCACAGTGGCTTTTTCATGGAGTTCAGTACACAGCTCTTGCTTGAACTTTTTCTTAACTGAGGTTGCAAAAGAATGCTGAGGAATGAACCCAAATACCGTTTCGGTCGGCAGCAGAGTCCTCAGAGGACAGTAACAAAGGACAATTCCTTTGCTCTGGGAGCGTCTGGATACAGTGCTCCACCCCAACCTGTGCAAATGCCAAGGGCCACTCAGGTACCCACCAACCCTTTACAGCTTTTACAGTGGTGAGCCCCAAAATACGTCATCAAAGGAGACCGCAGAGTCCATAGATAAACCCTTTCTTCCTCCTGCAATTCCTTCACTTGCTTCCCTCCTCTCTTCTCCAGCAAATTCCCCCTCTGGAGACAAATTCCCATCTACTCCTGCTCCCCTGAAAATGTCCACCAATGGACAATATTTTCTCTTTGCTCTCGTGACCCCTAAGCAACCTTGACTCACTGCAGCCCAGACTCCAGTTCCTGAGCGAGATGCAGTTTTTCATGACAAATCATTTGGCCTTGAAATTTTCCTGTGGCTTTTGGGAGGAAAGATGTCAGTTCAAAAAAGTTCAAATTGTTCAAATTCTGACCCAAATTGACAATGCCTCTATGAGACTGTCCTTATGAATCCTATCCTTGTGTCAATGTATTCATTGTGTGTCTTACCAGGCTACATGGTTAGACTTTTCTGCAACACATTAGGTGAAATTCTATTTCCACTAAGATCAAGTTCGTTTTAAAGTGAGTTTCAATGGAGAGCATTGCAATCATCAAGGAAAAGAAGCAGACATAAAAGCTGATAGGAAGTCCATTTCTCAATATCTGCTGCAAACAAAGCATGCTATGAAACTGTTCCACCCAATAGACTGAAAATAATGGGACAAATGTAACATCCTGAAATAAAGTAGCACCACTGCTTTTTAAACATGTTTGATATGCACTTCCATCTCAATAAGCAAAGAGGAAATAAATTAAAAAGACACAAAAAAGCAAAATAATATTAAAAAAACATTTTTTAAAAAGTACAGAAATTTGCACTTCTAGGGATTGTTGGTCTGATTTTTATTAGTCTCCATGCTCTTACAAGCCCCTCTGTTCTCCTTACTATAACACTGAAGAAACACTGTGTTTCATAGCTGGAATTTCCTTGTATCATTCTTTGCCTCCTGAAGTTTATTGCACTTTGGGAAAGGATAATCTCAAGATGTCACAGACAACAGAAATGTAAGGATTCCTGCAGATAGCTCCTTGACTAATTGCTATGAACACATCCGCCATACCAGCAGGGTTTTCTCTTGGTGACAACATCTATTTCTCCTCCATACCTCAGTAAAATAAGAAAGTTTTGCTGCTGAAGTAGACACTTCTTTTAGTTTTTTCTGTGCTACCTGTGGTTAACTTGAAGGTTTAAAGTATTTCAATAAATTAAATAGGATAAGTAGGCACAAGTTCTCATGAAGGATCAGATAACTTTAGGGCATTAGGAGAGAAAATAAGACTTAATCGATGTTCCTGTAGAGGGTCTTTTGTTCCCTTATCATTTGTAAGAAAATAAATGTACTGGTCCTTATAAATCTTAGATCTTAGAGGCTCCAGGAGCTGGTTGTGACTAAGCATTCCCATCTGTCAGCACAGTTGCCTTGACTTGGCATTATCTAACCTCTGATGACACAAATTAAATACACCCACTTCTCATTCAAACAGCCAACGGAGCTCTTATCAGACAACCCGCTCTAAGCAAACTGATTTAGGGACACGCATCACCAGGAACAAAGAAGTTACCCACTTGCTGGATGTTTTCAGTAACTTCAGTGTCACTGCCTTCAATCAACTACCCTTAACCAGCCTCCGACAGTTTTGTCTGAAGCAAAAGGGTTACTGTGCTGTGACCAAAACAGCTTCTAGTTCTCTACTCCAAGTCATTCTCTTAAAATCTCTTTTTTTCTCATGCACATACACACACATTGTTGAAGTTTACCACAGCCGATTCTAAGCCAAGAACACAATCTTCATTTTTATCACAGATTATAGTTGAAAGGCACTAAACAAGCATGCTTGTCTGATAGATTTCTTGAAATAAAAAGAAAAACCAAAACACCCCAACCCCCAAAATTCATACCAAGTGTTAATTTGAAACATCACAAAGACGTATTTTAACTTTTACCAGTTCTTGTCTTCATTTCTTTGCAGCTGCCATCAAAACAGGGCACTGAGGAAAGAAAAACCCACTGTAGACAGACCATGGGCTTTGCAGTCATGAGCACCCCCGGAGTACCAGGCTCTCATCTTGGGAGATGCTGCTCCTCTGAACAGCCCAGGCAGAGGTCTGCATGTGCCACAAGCTGTTTGTGAAAAGGATGTCTCCAAAATGCAAGTTGAGCTGGGCTAAGATTACCTTATGCTCACATAGATACGCTTTTTAAAGTTATTATTTTTGCAGCAGGTGGAAAAAGCCAAGGAGTGGATCTAAACTGCATGTCTGTATAAAATCCACTGCACCCAAATGTCCAGTAAACTCAGCTTTTCCATGTTTAAGTTCTTGAAAGAATATTGATGGATATATTGGCTAGTTTGGATGAAATTCTGAGATCACTCTTGATAGAGATCTGTGAGGTCTCTGTGTGATAGATGCATAAAAAAGACTGGAAAGGAGCCCTGCTGTTAAAGCTTTGTAGCTCTTCCATTCACCTATAAGAGGAATGGAAAGAATGACGACAGTTGCAAAATTTGTCTCAGAAGTCCCATCAAGACTGAGTTATGGGCCCTGAAAGACACACGAGTCTTTATAGAATATTTTAAACTCTTATCTTTGCAAGAAGCAAAACCAGGCCATTTCTAAAACAGAACTTCTAGTGATGTTGTTGGGAGGCCTGGCTTCGCCACTGGCAGGCTCAAAACACCTTGGGTCCGTGCTTTGGACAGAGATAGAAGATGTCAGTGAGCCAAACTGAAATCCTTTCCTACCTTGCCAGGTAAGTGCTCATAACTGAGCCCCTTCTGCTGCTGATGAGGATGCCTTGAATATTTTTGACCTCCTTCTTCCAAAACAGCACTCAACATGTGTTTGGTGAGATGGAAGGTGCAATAAATTGATGGAGAGAAATTGCAAGAAATGGATGGAGGGAAATTGCAAGAAATAAACCAGCATCTGGTGCAATGGATTAAGTCTTGTGCAGTCAAAGTCTTAGTCATGTTGCCATTGATCTCTGCATCATCACCAACTTTACCCTCATGAGTTCTTCATTAGCATGGATGCTAACAAGATGAACACAGGAGTATCACATGAAGAGGCAGGTTTTAGCTGGACACCGCGTTGTATGTTTGTGCACAGGTGTCCGTGCTCCTCATCCCACAGCAGATGTGTGTCATGGACCCTAAGGAGAGGTTAATCTGTTCTTTGACAGTGATACACAAAGAGGATGTGAATTAATATAATCAGACAAGGTTTATTTGATAAATACAAAATCATCAACCAGCTCCAAATACACTCTTCAGGAGTCTGGCATGTTGAACTACCCACACGCAGGGTGGTGTGGACCCCAGCCAGCCTTGGCAAGATCTGGCTACTGAGGTCGTGTGAACTTGTGAAGCGTTTCACAGGTTTCAGAGGGGACTAAAATTCTTTCTCAGGAGCCAGCTGGCTGGTGATGCAGAGTCAGCACAGACACCGTGTTTCATATGATAGCACCAATTTTTCTTTGTCTTACTATATACACAGCTGAGCAAGGAGGAACTGGTCCAGAGAGATTCCTGACTTTACATTTTGAATTAAGTGAAGCACTTGTACACCAGGAGTGATGAACCAAGACAAAACCCAGAGCATCCCTTTGCTTTACAGCATTGGACAGAGGTAAAAGAGGACATCAACAGTAGCAGTCCCTGGATGCAAACATATCTAAACTACTCATTTTCTTAAAATCCCAGCTCACTCAGCAGTTGGAGCTAGGAGTCTTCTCATGATGGGGCCAACCACGACCACAGCTCTCCTCTCACAGAGCCAGAAAAGGTTGCAAGGGGACAAGCTGGTAACAACCTCGTGCTCTCTCCTGCACAGACCACCCTTGGACACATGTGGATGTGTTCTGTCAGGTCAGTGTCACCTCTTTGGGTCAAGATGAAAACGCAGAGGTTTGGCTTTTCCACATCTTATTTCCCATTTACTCTCATGAGCAGCAGCTTTGACACTTAAACCAATTTTGGTTTTCCACCCTCAACAATGCCTTATTTGTGTTCCTTCTGCTCACCAACACTTGCTCTCAGCTCTCTCATTCAGTGCTCTAGGTTTGGTCTGGAGATTGCCCAGCCAACTTGTCCCAGGTTTTATTTTTCCACTGGCAAACTAACTTTAAAATTTTATTTATAATTTTAGGCCATTAAATACTGCAAAGGAAAGATGCAGATTTTGGATTAAGCAGAAATAACAAAAAGAATGGCATTGCTCATTTCTGTAAACAAACTACACGAAGCAAATGAGTGCGTTCTTTCTCTTTTGAAACCCTTAACCATCAAAAACAATGATCTCATGCTTCTGAAAACAAAGAGGAGGTTTGAGAAATTTATTTTAAAAGGATGAAGACAGATAGGCTGCAAACAGATTTAAAGGGGAAAGCAATATAGGTGGAAGGTACTGGATAGCAGAACTTTAAATGACTTTAGTGGGAGCTATAAATGTCCTGTGTGGCTCAGAGCCTGGCCCTCACTGACTGCTGGTGTGGTGTTTCCACGTGGTGTTTGGCTCTCATCAACATTATCCCATACTCCTTCAACACTACATACATCAAAATAAAAAATAAGTTAGTTTGAGTAAATACAAACTGTTTCCTACTCCAAATAAACAAAATGGGTTAAGTAAGATAAAACTGATATGGGTTTATAGCATTATGAATTGGGGTTTTTTCTAAATTCAAAAGCAAACAGAAAATTACTTTATCTTCCCTTCCTGTTTTGTTTGTTGGAATTTTTTTTAAGTTGTTGCATTCTGCTTTGGTTTCTTTTGCTTTTGTTATTGCTTCATAGTGAGCTTTTTTTCCCGGACATCCCTAAATCAAAACATAACTGCTGCATGGAAAAGCTGTAGTTTTTCCCTCCTGTAGATTTTCACCATCTCTGCTCCTGGGTGTGGGGACAGGGCAGAAGCTGAGGTGACAAATGGAAGAGTTGAATTCAAGTGATGGAAATCGTTGCAGAAAGCCTACAAATCTCTCTGTAATATGCTGCATTATAACCTAGGGGAGTATCATTTTAGCCAGGTCCAGAGCAGAGAGCTCCACTCTTTGGGGGCAATGCTCTGCAAGACCATCAAAACAGAGAGAAATCTGGATGGCTCTCAGCACCCCAAAGCAGCTTCCCCAACCATCACCTGCTCCCCACACCCTGGCACAGCAACAAGCAGGCAAAGCCTTGATTTGCACCATGGATATAATAAATAAGGATTCAAGTTTTCTTTGAGATTCTTTCTTTTGTTGCTGCCCCTCTAAGCACAGGGCAATGTGGCTCTGAGTACGAGGGAAGCATCCTCTGGCAAAAGTCCTGTTTGGCTGGAGGTGAGCATTCTCCAGGGCCAGAAGGGATAACCCACCACTAGTGGAGACATAGCTCACAGATAGGGATCCAACAAAAACTTCAGTCTCAGGCTTACAAAGGACTAAGATGGACTTTACACTCTTAAAGCAATTAACCAGGGAGGATATATCGTGACAGCCATGTGCAAAGGCCTTAGCATCCAACGGTACTTAAGGAATTTCTCTCTTCACTGTTAGTACTGAAATTGCACCACAAACAGGCAGCTGACCTAAAACCATCTCGGAGTCAAGTCCTACCTGCTCTCTCACACGCACACAAACACACACGTGTGCACACCCAACTTCTTCTGCTCCCTGAGAGTTCAGGACTGGGCAGTTTATGGCATCAGATCCATATAGTCTAAAATTCTTGCAAGTGGCCCCTGCTGGTGACCCCCAAACCACCACTGACAACTCTGCTCTCGGCAAGAAAAGTGGCTCCTTCCCGCACTCGAGGCAAGCCGGCTCCAGTTCAAACGTTCAAGCTCTGCTGGCCTGGCTCAGGCAATGTTTATAGTTCATTGGTACGGATGAAAACTTACACAATGCTTTATGCTGTCAAAGCAAAATGTGATCGTTCCAGACTGTGCACTGACATTATTAAAAATATCAATTAAGGCCAAAAATGCACTTTTACACTGTGCTGCTTGGATTAGATTGTAACTAGCTCAAGGATAAGAAACACTGCTTGTTTATCTTAATCACATTTAAAAATTGAGGCCTTTATATTATCTCCCCCTACAACAGCCATTTCAAGTGACAGTAGGAATTCTCCAGTGGCTTCAAATGGATTTTTTCTGCCAACACATTCCCTCTTCACTTTTAAAGTTTTGTCTCTTCTATTTTTGTAACTTTTAGGAAAATACTACCAACTGGTGATTCCCCAAAAACAAAGACACAAAGCGGAAAGAATAAAAAAGTCAATGTACATCAAGAAACACACAGGACAGTTTGCAACACAGTGCCAAATAAATGCTCATTTGCCTTCAGTGGAGGTCAGTGAGGCAAATCGGTGGGAACTATTTGTGATTACAGGTTGGGGGTACAATTGTGGCAGCTGTGTGGCCTTTTAATGATGCCTTTTGCTCAAATTTAGCTGTGGAGATCTTACAAGAAATGGAAAACACCCAGAGATCTGCAGGTTCCCAGTGTGTCTATTTAAATGTGTTCAAAGAAGCCAGACTAATTTGTTTCCAAACTCCAAAATTTTATCTCTGTAAAATCTGTGAAATATTGCTACATATGATCAGTGCCTTATGTTGGATGAATATCAGCAAGTCCTATTTGTGTCACATCTGGAAGTACATATATTACACATAAGAGAGTATGATATAAAACTTCAGGTCTCCATTACTATTCCTACCAGACTTAACATATTGTAAAACAGAGACTGCTCCTAATTTTACCACAAACCTCCTGAAGTTTCCCTTGGAACTTGGTTATCAATGTAAACCTTAAAAGGACAGATCCTAGAAGTCTTAAGACCAGGACACATATACAAAAAGCTAGCAAAGATATACTTCTTGCAAATCTCATTTTGAAGGCATTGGTGAATCCAACCCACAGTTTTTGAAAGCCCGAGGTTCACAACATTGCTTGAGGCTTCCAGCTGACTAAGTTGATCAAATGATCCCTATCATATCCCAGAAAGGAAGGAGAAACCTTGCACCCCTAAAAAACCTTGTGCCTGGTGATACCTTTTTGCTGATAGGAAGATGAGAAACAGTGGTTCAATTTAGGTACATTCACAACTCTAAGTACAGAGCACTGAAGATAATTTTGAAGTTTTCCATTACTGGACATCTTATTCTGTTACTCTTACTGCTTTTACCAGGACACTATTGAAGCTTATCAAATTTATGCTTAACCAAACTTATTGCCTGAAGCCCACTTGCAGCACTTCTCTGGGAATAAACTTCCTGATGTGTTGTTTCCTCCTACATATCACTGACCAAAGGAACCATTGCTACTTTGCCACTTCTGAGAGATAAGGTTTTTGGCCTGTTTAGGCCTATTTATGACAGTGATTAACAAAAGCAGGCCAGAAGGATGGCTACACTTGAAGAATACCTGTCTCAGTGACAGAAGGATATCTGGACTTGGTCCCGTGTTATCAAGGCACATATTTAATGCAAAGAATTACCTTCTAACATGGAGAACTCTTGTGCTGCAATCAGCCACTAGTCGTGAGCAGGGCACCCATATACAGAAAAGAAAATGGAAACTCTTTTCTTGCTGCACCTCTGACTTCTCACTCAACTTCTGCAATGGGCACTGGGAGGGCATTTTCCGTGTGGGATGGAAAAACCAGAAAACATAATTTCTGTGCCTTTTTAATAACACCTCTGTCCACAGCAACAGTCTCTATGTACATAAAGACTGCAGAACAGTCAGTTGGACTCTTGGCAGACATAACCTGGTGGAGTAGCTGAGCATGTGGCTGTTACCAGCAAGAACAGCTCTGTGGCTAGAACTACACCAAGATCTAATGTTATTTTTACTGCACACTGGCTGTTTAGTATTAGTAATTATGCAGATTTATGAGGTTTCCTTCTTGCATGAAAAAAACCAACCCATAACAAACAAGGCAAACACTCAGCATCCTGCAGCCTGAAATACCAGGACATGGACTGTAAGGGCTTTTACAACATCCTGGGTGAGATCCATTGTGTAACACTGAGATTCTGCTGGAAAGTGAAGGACACTCCTCTCCTGCAGGCCTGGTGAGACTGTCAGACTCCAGGACGCAAAACAGAAGGGACATTAAAATAAAATTCCCTTTTTTACATTATCTATGATACTTTTATCCATTTTGCTGACAGCCTGATACCTCATAAATGCAGACATCCCTTGACTCCACACCTTCAAGAAGTTAGCTTCTGAGCCCGTGATTTAACCTTTAATGAGCAAAATAGGGGCAGTTTTCTGACATATTCACATTCATTTAAATCTATACAACTGGACTCACTTAGATCCAGGCAGTGCTGGTAAGAGTTTCCTCCTCAAGCCAGTGTTTCTCCTGAACAAGATTCTTTGCCTATAATATATGCCAAAACCTTCCTAAATTAAGGACATAAATTAAAAAAGAAGAAATATGAATACAACAAAATTCTATTGCAGTCTTAAAAAGTAAACAAACTTTGTAATCTACTCCAGTGATGGGGAGAAGAGAATTATACAAGAAGTCACCAGCTTTTCCCCACCATGGTGCCGTCCCACTCTAAAAAGCTCATTCTTGGAGGCTTAATTCTGACTTGTAGCAACTGACTCTATTTGTCCTAAATATTCAGCTGAAAATATGTTCTACATTACAGTATTGCACAGACAGTCTTTTAAAAGCCTTGTGATCATTGAAGTTAAAAGTCTGATGAGTAATGTTGTTCTGTCTAAAGTATATGTTGTTCCCTTTGCCTCGTTGCTTTATTTTGAGACCGATATACTTAAAATAGTTTTAAATAAATATGGAGATTATTATCCAATCTAAAAGATTTAATTTAGCATTTATATGGGTTTTAAATGCATGCCAACACTTTCCTTCATTTCAACCTTTGGCAACTGTTCACTATTCATGATTCCAAAGGCTGCAGACACATGTCTGATCATTTTAGGATATTTACAGTTGTAGCCAATAAAGACAGCGCTGATTTTAATTAAAGTTCTAATTGCTTTCTGAGACAACAAGAAGAAATCCTGATCATATGAAATTGTGACTGGTTCCTTTAACAGCTGGTGGCTGAGGACAGCCAGAAACAGCATTGTCCACCACCTCCTATAGGGTGGGTATAAACAAATCCTAAATCATCACTCCTGATAGCATCAGTGGCAGTTTGGTAATCCAGCCTGATTGTAAAAATCTTTCTTTCCAGAAAACCAGAATATGGACTGGATAAAGAAATAAAGCAATCCATAAATTAACTGTTCTGTCAGTCTGTCCCTGCCGTAGGAAACTGTTTGCCAGCAGCTACGACAAACATAATACATATTACAGCAATTCCTGAGGTGGAGTGGACAAATCAGGGCACAGAAACCCATGCTCAGTCACTTCCATGTCACCAGTTCAAGTCTATCCAATCTCTCCTGGAAGCAAAATTCCTGTGCTGCCTTAAGGTTGTACGATAGCACCCATGTATCCCAGACTTTCCCAGATACCCTTACTTTTTGCTCTCATATGGAAGACACCCCCCATGCCATTCATTTACATGCCCACTCCAGCCATTACTGATATGGAAAACTCCTGCATTTTGGAAGCCACCCTCTCAGGGGCTTGGGCAGCTGGAAGCACGGCTATGGCTCAGTCACCCACCCACAGGGACCACCAGCAAGAGTCCTCCCAGCCTGACCCAGGCCCCACGGGTGGATGGGAGGACCCTGAGTGGCCTTTGGACAGTTTCTCCAGGCACACAGCCATGTCAGAAGTCACCAGGATGCCCAGGACAGCTGGCCCCATGCAGGCAGCCTTGGGCGCTTCCCCATGCAGGGCCAGGCTGCGCTGCTGTGTGGAGGGCGCCCCGTGCATAAATAAATTACTTCAGCCTCGGGGCTCTCTCCAGCACTAAACTGCTGTTTAGGAACATCCATCACCCACTCAGCCAAGCCGTGACTTGACAGACCCTCCAGAGCCATCAGCTTCCATGATCTCTCCCTCTGAGAAATGGAGATTATGAACCAGCTCTGCACCTATGCACCAGCCACGGCCGTCCCACGGGAACTGGTGACCACCCTGAGCACACTCAAGGGCCTTTGCTGCGTGGAAAGCAAAGGTAATGTTTGGTTGCTTTTTATAGCTTCCTTCAAGTCATTTGGAGAGCCACTTACACAGTTTACATATTTAAACATATTACATCATTCTGCTGGGAAGATTTTATTCCTTGTTCATTATTACCACTGTATTCTGGAAAACAACAGCAACTTGGATATATCATTAGTATTTTGTGACAAGTAGACAAAACATTGCAAGGTCTCTCTGTACAAAGCATTTTCAGGTTCATCAAACATAACTGTGTGGGCCATGCCAAGAAATAGCCTTTTAATGTGGTTCCTGATGGGAGCTGTTAGCCTGTCTATAAATGCTTACCAAACCATCCCAATATAATTTTTCTCTGTGCTGAAATGTAAATACATTTGGTCTCTTCTGGGCAACATGAGAGGTAAGCTCCTAACCACCAGCCAATAATAACGTTGAGTTTTTGGGAGTGCAAATATGCTTACATAGTTATAACCAACAGCTGCTTTGTGAAATGACCTGCCAGACATTAACACTGATGGGATGTTTTAGGTGTGATTATACAGCTACTTCAGGCAAGGAAAGCCTTGCCTAAGGGCTGCAGGAAGGAGCTTTTATGGTCAGCAGTGACTGGTGAAGACAGTCCCACCCACATCTCTCAGTGATTAAAACCTCCCAACTCTTTCAGTTGCTGTCAACCTCCTTAGTTCCCCTACAGCACCTTAAAGCTGTTTGGCTGCATTTCCCACAGACTATTCAGTTATTCAACACTGACTCTTTACTCGAGACTTCCTATATCTTACTGCATGTAAATCAAACAAAATTTCACACTAAGCCTTTGGATTTGCTATAGTCTGCTTCGAGTGCTTATATGCACCGTGCAAGGCAGCAGCAAACATTGCCTGCAAAAACCTACAAGTTTCCAAACCCCTTCTTCATTAATGGAAATGCTGAAAATCCCACTCGGTTGGTCGGAACGGCCCATGATGGAACAGAAGAAGACCCTTTGTAACTACAGGCAACAAGCTTTTGCATTTCCTTAGTGATACCTTACAGCATTTAAATGCAAGAGAAGGATCTGTATGTGAGTTACAGAAGAAAATCTAGTTGGAGCCACTCCTATAACACAGACACATTTTTCACTGTTCAATTGCACTGGCATCTGAACATTACCTGTGCGAGGGAGCATCCCTGGTACAAACAGTTCAGCAAAGTATTCTACAAACCAGTTGAGGGAAAAAACCTATTGTGCAAAAAAAAAAAATTAATCCACAAGCCATCATAGCCAATCTTTGTAAGGGAGAAAAAGGGGACTGATAAATGAAAATCATCCATCAAATGCTGACAAGACCTCATCAGTTACTCCCAAGCTCAAAACTTATTATTTCTTATATAATTTTCCCATTTTTGCCAAGTTCTGCCTGCAGTTAAATCCCCCCCTGCAGTTAAATCCCCTTTAGCCTGACTGATATCAATTGGTTTACATGTGTTTAACTGGGAACGGGATTTTTTCCCCAATGGTAATGCCAGCAGAATGGAGTACTGATCTTCTGAAAGTCAGGAAGACCCCTGGGCTGCAGTACCATGGACCCCGTACTTGTTCTGCCAGTGAAATTGTTGATTTCAAAGACTGCTTCATAGCTGGGACCATGTACTGGCTAAAGGAATCCAGGGGAAAGACCAAAGGCTAATGTTGCTCTCTTGTTTTCAAATCAAACAGGATACACACAAAATCAATACTGTATTCTTCACTTGCAGAGCATTTGAATTAGTATTCTTCAGAAGCTGCTGAGCTGCACAGGACACGTAATAAAATCCAGGGTAAGTGACTGATAATGTACCATGCAGACCTCAAACTCCGGCTCATTAAATTGAAAAGCCCTTTAATTATACCTCATCTACTATTCTCTCAGCAATGTAACACAACATAGAGAATCCATGAAGGATCCCCTTAATTAACCTGTTCGTCAGCTTTTTACACTGTTTGCTGTATTTCCATGTGCTGCTTTGACAATTATTCATATTTTATGCTTCTGAAATATTGGCATACACTTGCAGTCAAACGCAAGCCCTAGGTGATGCAAAGAGAATCCCTCCATCAATTTCAACGAACTTTCAGCCCAAAGACCTATAATTTCAAGCTGTATTAGCCAGGCATCTGGCTTATTCCTACATTTTTTTGGATTATTATGCACCTTTTTACACCCTCAGCTTCTGCTGGAGATATCATTTAGCTGGTTTTGTATTGGAATGAATTTACAAATGAGGTATCTGCATGTCCAGATTAATATACAGGTATAAAAGCCAGAGACTAATTTTTCCAGTTCTAGCTGCAAATCACGCTTTAGGTTCTGCACCAGTGAGGTGCAAACTGCTGGCCAAATAACTACAGCCCCAGTATTGCAACCCATGGAAATGGCTATTCATGTACCAGTAAAAAAAAAAAAAAATCTTGTGATTCACTGGCATTCAAGAGTTTTAGTGATGCCTTATGCATTATGCAATGGTTTTTTGGTGTTTACTCCCAGGGTTGAATGTATATTCATGACCTGGTAGCACTGGGATCATCTACAGGTTGGCTGGATAAGAAGAAAAGGAAGCATTCAAAGCTCTTTGCTGGTCAGGCTTTCCTTCAGATATCACTTGCAAAGCTTGAACAACCAAAAAGGCTGAGGTAGGCTGACAACAAGGATATTTGGAAATTCCTTCTCTACACCTTAGCAATGTTTAAGGCTGAGAAGTAGTGCAAGATTTACAACACATTTTGATGCTTTTGATAGAGACTTCTGGGACAGTTCCAGGATTATTTTGCAAGGCCTCAAACAAAAAAGTCCATCTCTGGCAGCTTCTGACTGTGAGTGATGTGGCTGTCATTTTACATATATTAAGAACACATTCTCCCCACCTTAAATAATCTTTTATATTTAATTCCCTCTGGTTCTTTTCACTTAACTTTAGTAATGCCATGTATGTGTCAAAAATGCAAGCAGCTTTGGCAGATCACAAAATGCCATCTCACTCCACCACAGAGAAGTACTGGTAGCATGGAGATTAAAATCGTCTACACAGACTTCTACTGCAGTTCAAATTAATTGATGAATTCTACCCAGTGAGTAAATTTTTCCATACTGCCTGATTGATTTGGAAACTACATCACACTGAAATTGCAACACTGCTTGATAAAGATGAACTTGAAACACAACCTCATGCTTTCTATGTTAATGCACAACAATATTATGCCAGTGCCAACACTGGCAAATAAAGTATGATGCAACTTACCAAGCAAATAAATATGATTTTTTAATTATATCAAAAAAATATTAAAATTATGACAAGATGGCTTTCATTCTTTAACTATTTCATTTGAACTTACCCTGTGGTGCTTCTAAGGTATGCTTGGATTATTTACTTTCAAAGGCTAGGTTTCCTTTGGACAAAATTAAAGACAGTGGAGATGGGCAATCTTACAAATGACAAGGGCCCATTTTTCGTTACATTTCAAGGTAAGACCAAACAACAGTACATTGGTTCAATCCTGCTAAACAGGGACTAGGGAAAAAGATATGCAAGTCAGATGTCCTATAGAACTATACAATTTCAGCACACTGGGTCCTACATCTGGTTAATATATGTAGATGCTTCTGAAACACAAAAAACAACATGCAATTTACAATAATCAAATCATAAAATTATATGAACTACAATGTTCTGTCATTTTTATTCATTTGGAAAAAAATAAAAATTACTCTCCTGGCTTCATTTCTTTTGTGCTAATGTTGTCCTACCAGAAGTGATGCTGTTTCCCTAAGAGATGCTGAAGTTCTCCCAGCTCCTCCTGCTACCACTCCAGTGACCCACACTGCTCAGGGCTGCAATGCTGGACACAGTGCTCCATGGCTTTACCTCACCAAGGACCTCATCGAGATCCCAACTCAAACTGTGTATGTTGCTTCACAGGATTTAAGTGAGATCAATATGCTCTTTTGTCTTGTTCAAAATGCTTTTAAGCATGAAATGTCACTATTATTTAAAGTGCATATTACATGGTAAAAGTAATTAGTAGCATGTGTGGAGTTGTAAAACAGATGATTTTTCTCTTGTGTATGCATTGGACAACATCATTACACTTCTCAAAGTTCTGCCCTTAGGGAAGATTTGTTTGTAGGTCTCATGGTTATCCATTGCCATGGTTCTTTATATCTAAAATAAGCGTGTTTAGATGGAAAATATGTGTTTAGATCTTGGGATATGAAAATACCAGAAGCAATATTGAAACTTTTTCAGCTTTTTGACACTGGACTCTTGTTCTGGAAAGCCCAAACTCTGGATATGCAACCAATGGGTAAATGAAACATGAAGCAGAAAACAGAGACCTGAGGCCCACAAAACTTTATAGAGATTTGCCCATGGTCCAACAGGACATTTATAGCAAGGACAAGAACTGAACACAGACTTTCTGTCTCGTAGTATAAACACATTACCACTCTTCCTCCATCATCTTAAGTCTCTACTTCAGCTGAAAACCTGGCTGTAAGTTTAAGCCAAGTTACAACAGCTGGAGAAATATACTGGGCCCTAGTTACTGCAAAATCTTGTGTCACAAATCTGACAGAAATCAGTGACTTCTTTAATATGCCAGTAGCTTTCTCGTTTACTCCCTCTTCTTCCTCATCTCCAACATCTCCTAAGTTGCACACAGAGGCTGGTTCAGTTCTTTAATATTATTTGCATTCACTAGCGCTTATGCAAACAGTATTTTTAGTTAACATGCAATTTGGATAGGAATAGTATTCCAAATCTAACATTTATCTTGATTACTTTAAGCTAACTGTACCCACAGGTTCTAAAATGCCAGTTTGGAAACTGCTCTGGGCACAAAATAATATGAGATCACTAATTAACTAGGAAATTTTAAAAGAAGATCTGATTTAGGCCCTGATTCAGCAAACAAGTAACATTAAGCGTGAGTAACCCCATGGAAAACATGTGAAGTCATTGCATAAATCACACAACGTTAAGTGCATGCTGAAAGCACCTTGCTGAAACAGAGGCGGATTTAAAAGTCTCGTATTCTCTTTAATGGAGTGTACTCCAACCAAGTGCCTGGTATGTTGTGGTTTTCTCTTCTACGTTAGGGCAAATGGTCCGAACGCAGGGCCAAGAGCCAGGAATTCCTGCTCTTTCCTTCTGAAACTGACTGTCTGAGTTTTGGACGAGTCCACTAATATGACTGCATCCCAGACTATCCCTTGAAAAATGGGGAAAAATTTTCTACTCAGCAACTTCCTCTACAAAACTGTGGTTAGGATCAACTATTTATTTAAAGGTCTGTGTGATTCACTTTTAAGTTCTTCTAATATAATACATTTTCTACTGTCCCTAATCAACTTTCCAAAGTTACGCACCCTGCATATCTCCTCATCTACTGGATTTGGGGTTTTTTAATTAATAAATGTCATGATTTAAATACTGACATGCAGAGGAACAGCAATTGAGAAGCTGCTTTCCCACTGCAAAGACCCAGCACAAAAGGTTGATGAGTCCCTGAACTGGGCAGCCCTGCCAGGAGGCTGCGGCTGGCAGCCCTTTCAGGCAGACCTTGGCACACACCTGGTACCAGCCCCATCACATCAGCTCCGTGTTCTGCTGCTGGACACCACAAATTCAGCACTCACATTTGCCTGGGAGTGTGATCTCCTCACTTAATCTCCCTGATACCAACAACTTTTATTAAGCCTTACAAAAATAAGAAAGCGGAAATAAAGCCAAGAAGTGCCTAAGGAGATCTGACTTGCAATTCAGTGTCATGCGTTAGTTCTTCCTCACGTGAGTAGTTCTTGCTGACACTGCACATCCCTCTGATTTTAAAGGAAATTCTCAGGTAATTGGCCACTCCTGGGTGCACGGCACAGCAGGAAATACCAAGAAAGGAAAATGAAGGGAAGCTAAAGATTATGATAAGGGTTTCTCTGGTTGTACCTATCCTGGTGCTCCCCGTGATGCACGATGTCCATAACTAGTGGTTGTTACTGAGAGCTGTAACTTCGTGGAACAGTCAGAAAAAGGGAGGCAATAGCAACAGATGAGGAAGAGCAGTTTCTGAAGGAGGCTCTGATGTGAGGGATAAAGTTTAGAAAAATAAGAGAATCCCATTCTTTTTCCCTTTAGCAAATGAAGAACAGAGACCCTGCTGTTCATACGAGCTCATGGCATGGACTGTGCAGCAAAAGGAAGGGAACTTTGGGCAAATTGGGGCCAGTGTGGAAAAAGCAAGTGTGGCATGTACTAAACTAAGACATCTCTCTCACTTAACTCCTTTCCTGGCCTCTCATATTCTTCAGGCTGATACACTGAAAACTTTCAACAAGGCCCCATTACTTCTCATAGCCGATATGATACCTGACCACTGCACTGTTACCTGGTAATAAGCATGTTAAGAAAATGGAAGAATATCATCCCAGGCTTTGTGAAAAGGAAATGCTGTCTTCTTAGCCATGACTTAGACATTGTCAAACAGTATTTCCCATACCATTCAGCTGATGCATTTTTTTTCTTATGCATTTTTACCTTGACAAATATTGCAGGGTCTCTGAACAGTGTAAGAACAGTAATCGCTGGTACTGTATTTACCAGAAAATGCACTCCCACTACTAAAGGTGGAGGAAAGACATTTTTTTTAATTGAGTTCCTGGGATAATATTTTTCAAAAGCACAAAAATGCTCACAAAACTACAACCTGCAAATTATGTTTTAATTTGGAGCTTTACCAAGACCTAACACTCACATGAGTGAAGAGGGGCTGAGAGAGTGAGACAGGCTCCCCTCCCATCCCTGCCTTTGAGGCTGACTTGAATTTATTTTGAATTCAGAAATCTGTCAGCTCGTTGTCTCACCCTGAGCCACTGGGAGCACAGCCGTGTGTGAGCTCCTCTGTGTGAAGGCAGCCGGGTGAAAATATTTTGCCTGATCTCCATATTTAGGGGTCTGTCATATTCCCTGAACAAGCTACAATTTCACTCATGACTGAAGAAAGCCGGTAGAACCACACAAATGTAAGCAGCTACATAATGGCTGCATCTGTTTTAATTTTTAGTGGCTTTTCAAATAATGATTGTTATTAAAACAAAGTGTATTTTGTCACAGATGCTCCCAACAAAGACTAATTGGCTGCACAACTACCAGGCTTTGGCTGAATGGGCACTGGTGCAGAAAACTGGGTCTGCTCAGGGTCAGTGCCCTGATGCCCTGCTTGGGTTGAGGAAAACCCAAGGGCCATGAGGAGTTCCTGGTTTAATTCCAAAAACATAGGGTCAGAAATCCACCCTGCATAGCCAGGAACCACCATGGAAAAAATGCTTTGATCTGGCTCATTTCTGGGTTTAGATCTGAAGCTTTATGAGTGTTACAGAAGACACTCTCCAGGTTCTGGAAGTTTTGGGAAGTGTGATGCAAGAGTTTGCCTCATGAACCCACACTTCACACAGCCCTGTAAAGCAACGAAACCCAGGAGCTGCCACAGGTTACTTTGCCTTGGTCCTGAGGAGAAGAGAGGGTAAAGCTGTGACCCTACGCACCATTCTTCAGTCCCATATCTACTCTGTCCGGAGCTTAGGATGAAGGGTTTTATTCAAACAAAGCTTTCTTTTTTTGACTTGCTTTTAAATAGCAATACCAAAACTTGTTCTCCCCTGAGAGGTCTCATCCATTCCGGTTGCATACGGTCTACGTAACTGGAAGCCAATATTTTTCAGACAAGCACTGATCTATGGAAGCTCTCATTACTTCAATGAATCAGACCAAAACCCAACATGCTCCAGAAAAGTGAGTGTTTAAAAAGAAATTTTCCTTATTTTAAATTCAGTATGATTTGTTCTTCTTTAAAAGCAATTTTAATTATATTTCAGTTTTGAATTCATTTCCACAAGATGCATAAGTTATTATTCTTCATTTAGACTGTGTCACTGGAAGCATTTCATTACATGATAAAAAACCCCACAAGCCTGTCTGGCCTCAGGGTAGAAATGACTGGAATGACATCTCTGTATTTTTAGTTCAAGAATTAAATGTGTATGGGCTGCAGCTCCAGTCCCTTGTGGCAGGCATCCTCCAGGAGGAGATGGCACAGCAGGCATCACGACAAAGGAAAGCAAAGTTGGTGATGGAAGGCAGGCAACAGACTAACGACAGCCAAACTTCTCTGAATTTTACAGACACATGGAAAAGCCCATGGAAAACTACGCCAAGTCTAAAAAGAAAAGGAGGAGCAACCATCTGGTACATCTGATGGAATTGCAATAATCCATAGGAATATATAGTGTCAGATAATTGCTAAGCATTTTTGCAACAGAACCTGCTTCAGGAAGGTGAGGCAACTGCAGTAAATGGACTCTGACTGTGGGTGCAGAGACCCGACAAGCTTTAGCTACCAGAGTTGCCGGGCTGTATTCTCTGCTCGAAGACTTACATGTTCAGGCACAAATCCAGATCCTTCACTCACTACTGATACTACGTTTGAGTAGAGATTATTCAGCATCCAAATTATATGCTCAGCAAGATCACCTCCATTTTGATAATAGCTTCATGAATGCATAACACAGCAGCGTGGGGACTTGTATTCCCAGGAATGTCTGCTATCAGGCATCAATCCTTAGTCTGCCAGGGATGTGGCTCACCAGTTGATAAAGACGAGGTACAGAGCACTCTTGGAAGATTATCAGCGACAATCTTTTTTAGGCACAGCCCTGTGTTCTATGTGATACAACAAATTTCAGAGCGGCTATGCAGGGAAAGGTCAGGTCGCAGAACAATTTCTGCAGGTCTGGTAGAGAGTAAAACCCTGCACCCTTCTCACAGAGGATGCAGTGTGCAACACTCTCCGCCCTTGCTGACACCTCCAATCAACGCAAAGGGATGTTTTAGAGACACTGATAGTATTGCTCAGGTAAAAATGTACTCCATCTAATACAAATCTTTTACTGAAGGCTTGCAAATTACTTCTCTCCATTGGGTGCACAAGGAGACAGGATCTGGCATCCCTGAAGTGAAAAAGACCTCAATTACTCATCACTCCCTTAACCTCAGATACCCCAGTAATTGCTGTGAGTCAGTGAGGCACTTCCAGTAAGTGCTCCATACAGGGGCTGATATCCTCTCTGCTCTTTTCCAAAATAGCAACCACTTGAGTGGGAGCAGTGCTGATGTGTGCGCCCAACTCCCTGGGAGAGAGGGAGGTGCTGGGTGCCTGGCTGAGGGGCACAGCACAGCCTCCCGGGACAGCAGTAGGGGCTGTACTGCAAGAGGAGATTTACAGAGGATGCCAGAGACAAATGTGTTACGCTGAGGAAGGAAAATGTAAAGAAGGAGAGTTTTGGATGTGCATTCATCCTTCAGAGCCACAGCAGTAATTATCACCGAGGAAAAGCAGCAGCCCCTCACCTCACAAGGGTGAGAGCTGGTGCAGCTACCTCAGCACCACGGCACAGGTCCAGAATGCACTTTTGAAGAAATCTCCCAGCTGCTTTGATTTGTGCTGCCAAGGGGGCTTATGGACAGCCAAAGAGCATCTTTTTGGATGATGCTCAAATAACTGACACACACCCCCCACAAATGGGTGCGCTGGGGATCCATGGGGCCGGTCCGAAGTGCAACAGTTGAAATACACAATGGGCAAACACCAGCTCCTTCACACCAATCATCTCTCAGGTGCAGATTCATTCCCTCTTACATATTATTTACTACCGTCTATGTAGCAGTATGGCGATTCCTCAGCATATCTGAGTGTCCTGAGTTCCAAATGCAGGAACAGCATGTGATCCCTTCCACAAGATGTACATTTCAAGACTGAAAGTCCAAGCTAACTATTCTCTGTCCTTTAGAGGACTGTGGATTGGAAAGTGCTGAGCACATCTAGTAAGTGAACAAAAAGATTGATCAGAGAGATGGTTTCCTTCAGCTATAAAAAGAGGACATTCGGATCTTAATGTATTTGAAGCATGCAAAAATATTCTGCTCTAAGAATTACAGGCCCAGCCAGGAAATGCTTGTTGTCACCACACTGCACCCTGTGGCTACTAAACTTGCAAAAGAGGGGACAGTTATGCACAGGTTTCCCTCATCCATTTCATCATCCCAAGACATGCTCTGAGTTTGGGAATGTTCAGTGCTTTTTACTCTTTCAGTTTTTAATGCACACAAATATGACAGAAATTTATTTTACAGTATTAGATTAATAAAAATTTCTCTCACATTTTGCTACAAAACCGAGAATACTTGAAGAAGACATGCAGCCATCATATGGGGTTGTTTCAGTCAGAGGCTTGAACAACTGCCATGCTTGCTGCCTCCCACCTAAAGGGCTGTGCTTTTTGAGACGGTTTTTTCGTAATCTTGTTGCCAACTTAGGTAAGAGCTGTTCTTCCAAGCCATTTCAGCATGACTGCAATTCGAGCATTTTCACTGCACAACCCCAACTTTCGGCTTCCACAAGACTCCGTCGTGTTTGGCTGCTTCCCCTGACAGAAAAGCGCCTTCAATCCATATTCCTGCAAATATTAAGTCTATACATGTGGCCCTGATTTGCAACCTCTCTGCAACTCCAGTGCTGAATCTGGGCCATTTGTTCATGGAAAGGGCCAAAGTTATTACTGCAGGTAACCACAACTCAGAGCTGCAAATCAGCATAGAAACGATAAGTCAGTAGAAGCACTAATAGTCAAGAACCCTGAAACAGATCCCGTAAAACCAGCACTTTGCCAAACTGCGTAGGCCAAAAATCCTTCAGCAGATGCCTTATGAGTAACTTTTTAGAGATCATAATGTGAAATCCATTGGACAGATCAGCAACCAAAAGATAAAATCATTGGAAGTCCACACAATGTGGGTTTTCTTTTTTTCTATAAACAAGCAGGACCATATTCTGTTCTCATTTACAGTCAAGAGGATGGCTGGTGTCAGCAAACAGCCAATCAAAATTTACATTCCCAAAACACAGAAAAATTAAGTTCCGGTTATTTCTGTGGCTGAAATTTTTGTTCTTGAACAAAAAGAAACAGCTAAGATACAATTTCAACAGTCTTAGGATAGCAGGGAAACATAAGAGAAGTTTTCCGATGTCCCAGACTACTGCAACAACAGCAAGGAGGCCTGAATCAGAGTTAGAAAGTAGAGAGGGCAGATGGCTTGCAGATGAAGAAAGAGATAAATTAGAGTGCGGCTGGAATGGAACAGAGCAGTCAGTAAATTTCCCCCATCTTGTGCTGGATCTCTACATTTCATTCTCAGTTACCCAAAAATTCCATTCTCAGTTACCCAAAAATTCCACCTGAAAACTAGGAGCAAGTAAATACTATAGAATGAAGCAGAATAGAATAAGAGACAATAAGTGAATTATAACATTCAGGAAATGAAACCATCCCAATCACTTGCATCAGAATTACAAGAAATTCATTAAATTGGCACTGGGCCACCTGGAACAAGCTGAATTAGTTGAACAATGAAATGTTAATTCTTTAGTTTTTCCTTTTATTTTACCCAATTAACTATTTGCAAACACTCTGTAACTTTGCCACTAGCCAAAAAAAAAGAAAAAAGAAAAAACCCTCCCCAGAGATACAAATATGCAGAGGTCCGGAGCACACAAACTCCTGGGAAAGATGAAAGAGCTGGGGTTACTTCACCAGAGAGGACTATGAAAAGACACACAACGGGTTTTCAAACAAATTCATGAAAGGGTAGCTTCAAACTCGCAGATTCCTGTTTAAATTTCTGCAAATGAGATAAAGTTTTAGGAAAAAAAATTTGCAAGCAGTGCATTAGTGAAGTGCTGGAACAGATGCCACTGCAAGGGCTGTGGCCATCTCCTTGCTGGAGCTGCCAGGTAAAACACAAAACTGGGCAAGGGCAGCCTCTTGAAGTCCATATTTTCTATGATTTGTTTTGCACACAACATGCCCTCAGTTTTGGCAAGCAGCGTTTCCAAAGGTGCTATGTGGATGATGAACAATAGGCCACACCAGTGTCGCCTGTCCAAAGCACTGGGCTCTCACGTGCCTCTGAGATAAAACATGGGGGTCCCCATGTGCAACATCCAGCTGTGAAACATCGGACACTTGACAGCATCATCCTCGTGACAAATCTGAACCACAACTAAAGGATCCCAGGAGTCTCTTAATCAATACGTGTTTCCTTTAAAATAGCCTTATAATTCATTTTGCAGCAGTGGTAGCAAATAGTTTAAACATGCAAAGGGTCATTTTAGGTAACTCTCCAAAGGGTACCCTCCATTACCTGCAAGTTTGAGAAATATCCATTACAGATATCCTTTAAATTTGGTAATAGGCCATATTTAATAGGTTGTGGGGTTTTTATGTAAGTAAATTTGAAACAGATTCTCTAAGTAATGAAACAAAGTTGGCGAGCTAGAATTTCACCATGTGGCTGAGCGCTGGCATCACAAGTACGTGGGGGTGCTCAGGGCCCTGCGTCTGTCCCAGGCATTTGGCAAAAAGCCTCTATTCTGTTTCTACAGCCACATGAGGCTTTTATGTTCAAAGAATTTAAATGTTTCCTGTTCCTGCCCATCCATTTATCATTTTTCTGAATGAAAAACTAAGAAAAATTTTAACAAGCACACAGTAATTTCAGGTATCTCAGTTTTAGGCACCAGCTAGAAACAACAGATACAAGAACCTGAAATATACATTACTCATTCTGGAACTTGAATCTCAAATGAAATCTGACTAACCAAAGGGCAAGTTTAACTGCATACTTGAATAAAAACATCAGGAATAATTCTGGACAGGACTGTAGAGCACTGTGTCTGCCATGATATATCTATAATCTGCTTTTCCCCTAGGTATCCCCTGGGCACAGTTAGAATCAAATAGTATTTTACTGAATTTTGCAGCTCTGATTACCTGGCGCTTAATCAACCTTTGCTCTTCTAGATTTCCCAGTTTGCAAAACTAATTATAATGAATTGGCCGGCATGTGTGAGCACTGCTGCCCTTCACTGTCCCAAAAAGGACTGCCCAAACATGTACTACGGGTCAGCTATAAGTTAATAACCACAGACAAATTTGAACAGATAGATGCTGCTAGCAGAGGGCTTGTGCTCTTGGAACTGGAGAACAATGCTCCATCCTTGATGTCCTTTTGGAATTACACTTATCTCCTATTGCAGATAAGAGATCTTCAATTTAGATAGCTAGAAAGACAGAAAGATAGAAAGATGGATATCTAAGGACTGATATTTTTAATTATTACTATTCTCATCATTAATCATAGTTGATCTGCTGTATTTATTCACATTATCGTTGGGGGAATACCACAGACATCCCCCAAGCATGTAATAAATAAATGTCTCCCACCATTCGATTGGTAGGGAGCAACAAACTATGGCGAGTTTTAAAGCAGATGTGCGTAGATTTTACAAGGGAAAATCTATGGTGCAAAATTGCACTGCTACAGTAAAGCACTCAAGTAAAAAATACTTACATTCAGCCTTGCAGCAACACTTAACATTTTTACTCTACAGAGCCAGATATCTGTCCCCGAGTACTTTTGCCTCTCTCATCTAGATTATAACTCCCGCAGAACAAAAACTGTCACCATCAACATAAAAAGATCCCTTGACTGCTGGCCTGATTTTTTTTCGTCCCCTAGAAAACAAGCATTTGAAACTCTGATTAAACAGGACACGCAGGAACCTACTCTCGTCTCCCCAGCGGTGACAAAAATAGCTTTTCTGAGTGAGCACGTCAAGAGTAAACACAAGCTGCTAAAATAAAAGAGAAAGTTTGATTTCATAATTCTTCCTTGTGCAAAGAAGCCTTTTAAAGAGAATATTAGGTTAGGCAGGACCCTAGACAAAGCAGGGGAAGTCCCATGGCAGCCACACAATAAATGGCAGCACCATTAACATTAGGTCATGACCTCCGTGTCGCGGAGCCTTTGTGTGCGCTGAGCCTGGTGCGCTCAGAGCTGCCGACAGCTGTTCCAGGGCAATACACGGCCAAGGAGAAAAGCAGCAGCCAGCAAGGGGTTAAAACCTTGCTTTGGGGTTTTTTGCTGTAAGCAGCACCTCTTGAACTTGCTATTATCTTCCTGTCATCTCCTCCAGACCTGTCCAAAAACATGGGCGGGTGATGTAGGTCTCTGAATTCAATGTAACCATGCCAGGTGCTTTCCTTTCCAGTATAAAATAGCTGTGCCTTTCCTGTGTTGCTTTTAAAATGGGCACTAGTTTTAGCACTTGTGTCAGAAGTGCACAAATGGACTTACTTAAAGACACCATCAGTTTTGCACAGAAATTAACTGCTCTGTATTCTGACTTACTGAGATTCTCTTTTTCAAATTAAGAAAAAAATGCATTTGTAAATCTAAAACTTTGAATTCCTCCGTTCAAAACAGCAAACAACAGACCAGCATGCTGCTTCACACCCCAATAACAAGTTTATCTCAAACATCAGATGTGTCATAAACATTATCTTTACAACCCTTTTTTTAAGTAACAAAACCAAGCATTTTTTAGTCTCATGGCTTTTCTCAAGGTGCTGGCAACACATTATTTCTGAATAGAATGTATTCCTAAAGTCCAAGCATTGCATAGAATAAAAAGATGCAGCTTTTTTTGACCATCTTGTGGCAATTGCCAAAAAGCATAAATCTATCCTCCTGTTGCAGTTCATATTTATTCCTGAGAAACAACATGTGCTGGGTGAAGCTGATAAATAATTCAATAGGGAAATACTCTTTTCCTACAACCAGGAGAGCATGCCCTCAGAATGGGAAGTACAGAAAAAAAACAGGAGAAAGGACAAAGTTGTGCTGGAAACTAATTCTTCAGGATGTCATGATGGCATTGACAAGGTAAAACAATTTCCTTCATAACACACTTCTGCATCCTCATGGACTACAAGGGAAGCTTACACCAAGGGGCCTTGGTAAACTGGAGTGATATAAAAGGAAAAGTAAAACCGCATGGATTTCTCTACTTACCGAAGTCAGCTCTGTATCCAGTTTTCCTCCATGTGCAACTGCTGGTCAGGGGTGAGATTTTATACCAATACAGTTGTAAATGCAGCCTCCCAGAGTAAGCCCTGCTGTGGCATCACAGGATGATTGCAGTGCTCACCTCTGTCCATGCAGGCAGACTTTGCCCTGAGCATCAACCTTTTCTGGGAAAAGCACCTTGAACTTCAATCTGCAGCTACATTAGGGAGTGATGGATTGCTTTAGTAGCACCGGTAGTGTTACAAGTGATACAGCTCCCCAAGAGAGAAGGCCTTAGAAAACTGCCATGGGTGTCTGGAGAACTCAGAGCATGTGTCCTGCACCTGAACGAGCCGTAATCAGTTTGCTGCTGCAACGCCACAGACTGAGGTCCCTGTTGCTCTGCAGAGCGTAACATCAGCCACAAACACAGCCAGCAAAGATTGCTGTGGGCTTGAGACAAAACAGAAACTTTTTTACAATTAAAAAAAAGGGCAAGAAAAAAGAAACTCTCATCAATCTTGCTATTCATCAGACATAAAAACTGTTTTGTTTTCTATTAAGATCTTGCCTTAATCTGGTAAAATCAGGTCTCTTGCTTGATGAAACAGGCCTGTCACAAGCCTGCCCTGCCCCGCTCCATGGACAAGACAAGGTTCAAGACCTCATAGCTCCTCAGTCATTCGCTGCTTTCCAAATAATAATAAGCTTTCCATTAATTCCCCCATTCTCTCCCTTGAGTCCTACATACAAGCTGCACAGCCATTAGTAACTATTAACTGAGTCTAATCAAATACTTCAGCTGAGTTTGAATGTTGCTATTCTGTTTGCGATGTTTAAACATAATTACAGGCAGCAAGACTTTTTGACATGACAAATATTTTTAATAACATTACCAGAATGGTTAGTTCTGTTTTCACTGTGAAAGCAAACAGAGCAATTCCAGCTGGAAAGTTAACATTTATCCTTGCAGTAGGGTAAAAAAGACAGACTCTGGCAGCCACGCAGCCAAGGAAACTGCTTCCACTAACCAGGGAGACATGGTGCTTCCAGGGACACTCTCCTACCGCCAACTTTTCTGCAGCTCAGAGCAGCGAAACATTAAGAACTTAATGAACTGTTAGTTCATTCCCTTCTATCCTTTTCCCCCCCAATTCCTTCACAATATCCTGCTTCTCATACACCCTTTGACATGGATCAGGTTGAGCTTTGATGAAAACTACTATTTCTTCAGAAAGAGAAACACTGAGTTACTCAACAAGACAAATCTTTCAACACTAAGATGACAGTCTAATGCTGAGCACAGAAGGGTCAGAAGGAGGAAGGTGCACCCTAAAAACCTTTGCAATCAGAACCAACAACAATAGAATTTTTTTCACTTGGGCTCATTGTTTAAACTGTATTCTACTGCAAGGAGTCTGGGCGCCTTTCAAATGTAAATATTTTACAAGAGAATACCATATGGGAGACCCAGCTGTTTGTTTTTATTAGGAAAAAAATTAAATCCTTTCATTTTGCAAAGTTTTTTTTTTTAAAGCCCAACCCGTAGTTACATGCCAACATATGAATTATCTTAATTCAAATGAATCCCTAAGTAGTTGCAGGAAGTGTTTGAAGTTGAGGCTTTGCAGCTTTTAAGCACTTAAAGAAGTTGTAAAAGAAATCAAGATTGCAACATGTTTATGCATCAGTATTTTCCCATGTTTAGTAAAAAACCAAAACACATTGACTCTGTACACATTACTACAGGTGACACACTTAGAGTTCAGTAAAGCACGATGACACTTAAATAGATACATAAGCACTATCAACTACAAAAACAAACCTACCCGGCCCAAAATCAGAGACCAGAAAAAGCTTCAGAGTAACAAATTCACCTGCCAAATTAAGCATCTAATTTTGTTTACAGATAACTCAAACAAAACTTTGCAGATTTTCTCAAATGTGTTGTTGCTTAATTCTAAGCCAAGAAATACTCACACAGTGAGTCAAGGCAGGAAAAAAATGCTTCTATACCATCTTTAAAGCTCAGTTTGCACAGGACACACCAAGAACACGGTGCCACATCCCCAGCACTTGTCCTCATGGGTCCCGAGAAGTTACCTCTGGGTTTCGAGAGAGGACTTGCTGTGCTGGTCTCTAGAGACCAGCAATAATATAAATGCATGTCTCACCTTTTTTTATCCTATTAACTCTTTATTTTTATCCTCATACTTAGCACAGGGAAAAAAAAAATTAAGTCATGAAGAAACAAGAATCATTCTGGAGAGCATCCATGATGGAGCTTGTTCAGCCACCACTTGTTCAGCCCTAGGCCTGACCCCGGGAAGGACTGATACAACCCGAGGAACCCTCACAGAAGGGGGTGTAAGATTTGTCAGGTATAAGGCAACAAGGGATGCTTCCCCAGGATGCTCTTCCAGCAAACAGTTTTCTCTGAAGCAAATTCTAATTAAATTGCTTTACAAACTTTTTTTGCTGGAGTTCCTTTAATTCCTCTGTGAATCCATTTATAAATTTGAACCCTACAACCTCCTGTGCCAATGAATTCTCTAGTTAAATTATGTGTTGGGCAGAAAAACTATTTCCTTCACTTAAATGCTTCCCTGTCATGCAACATGCCCTCAGACTTGGGAAATGTGCTGCACCCTATATAGTCAGACAAAAGTAAAGGTTTTAATGTGAAGTCCAAAAGTGCAGAAGCTGAAAAGTGCTGAGAGGTTCATCTCCAAGGCTGTGGGAATCAGTTGCTGCCTGGGGCTGTGCACTAGAGAGAGGTGGAAAGCGGAAATGGAAAGAAAACATGGTTTTGGAGGAAACATGCTTACACCTGAGAAAACATCAAGTTTTTTTGTTAGCTAGCATAACCAGGTGAGCAGGGCTAAACATCAGAAAACAGCCACTGAATCATCACTGAGCTCCCCAGCTCCTCAGCACCCAAAGCCCTCAGCTTTGCAGCAGCTGCTCCACTGCAGCCACCCTCACGTGCAGCTGATGGCAAGGTGAACCCTGTCACCCTTCCTCGCACCCCAGCTGAACCCCTCATGCTCCCTGCCATGCTCCTGCTGCTGCTTCTCTCATCCCAGGCACCCTGGGGTTTATTTGATTCCCAGAAAACAAGGACCAGTGCTGTGGTGCTGGGTGAGGAAGGCTGCTCTCCTCTTGAGGGTCCACACAATCCATACAGATGGAAGAGCAACTTCCCCATCCCTGCTGCTCCGGGCCAGCGGCACAGGCTGCACTTCTCCCAGCAGCAGCTCTTTGCCTTTTTACTATTGTTTCTAACATTGTTTGCAGCAGCTGGAGCTTTCAACCAAACTCGTGCTGGCCACCATACACAGGGTAAAGACAACATCCACTCCAGACAGCTCAACATAATAAAAATTAATAAAATAAAATGAAATAAAATAACAAGCAATGGCTCAGAGAATTCAGGTGAGCATCTCCATGTCCCAGGCAGGCAGCAGTACAGGCTGCCCAAGCTGCGGCAGGTGAGCAGCCCCCGTGGTGTCCTAGGAAGGTTTTTATTTCCACAAGTTACACCCATTTGGCACTCCCTGGGGCAGGCTGTAATTCAGCACAGCACTTCTGCACTGGCCTGTAAATAAAACATATTATGGACTGACCACACAGTAAACATTAATCTTATCCCTAAATATGACCGGCACTCATGGGTCAAGAGAGGAAGTCCTTCTCCCAAGACAGGCTTGGTGCAGACCCTGCAGGAGAGCACGTACTACAAAGCAATGACAGTTTTCCTAGAGTGGATCACCGTAAGGCAAATCTCACTTACACTCATTTATCTCTCCACATTCTCTCTGGGATTGTATTTTCCCTCCCTGATGCAGGCAATTTGCTCCTGCAGTACCAACATAGCACACTCTTTTATGAAGTAAAATCTCTTCCTGGGGGAAAGCTGGAACCCAAGTCACTGGGGCAGTACCTTTTCAGCTCCTCACACCTGCAATGCTATAAACCACTGCTATAGCCCACCCTGCATGCTTCTCCTTAACACAGCAGTCTCCCAAAGAGCATCTGAAGGCTGTTCCTGAAGCAAGTGACAGTGGCGAAGCCTTTTCGTGACAAGCTGGTAAGATCTAGTCACACTACAAACACTGCACCCTAACACTGATTTACACTAACAGGAAGCTGTCCACGTGTTACAGCCTGTTTAGTAATGCCACTGAAAGCCAGTCCACATGAGAGCCTTTGCCCTTTCAGTGAGTTTGTGTTAGAAATTCAGTGGCAGTATTCAGCACAGAAAAAGTTTTACAATATTAGAGAGGGATTTCTCTGGACAACTGGCAATGGAGGGGTTACTGAGGTTCAAATGTGTGCTCCAGGCAAGAGCTGACTTTCTGACACTGTGCCCCAAACCATGTTGTTCTTATAATAAAATCATTCAGGCATCAGTTGTGAGGTGGAAGATTACACTGAAATAGTACTCCCCACACTGTATCTTTTTCATTTGCATCATTTACTGCTGGGCATCTGAAAAGAAAGGATGGCTTATGTAAGAGACTTACCAGTGTCTGGGAATGTTTTTCATTTCTCCTTCAACACAAAATCTTTCTTCTTATAAAGGGAAAGCCAATGTTTTTTCAAAACGGGACTGTACAAATTCAGACATTTCCTCTTTCTGGTTGAAGTATTTTTTAAGCATAAGAGCAGTTATCACTTTAGCCCCATGTTCAGGTTGAGAAGCACAAATAACCTTTCAGATATTAATGAAGAAACAACATCTGTGGAAAGGAGAGGTCTCCAGAATGAACTCCTTTGCCTACAAATAACAAATCTATTTGTAATGACACAGGGACCCTCTAAATTTAGTGCACAAAGGAGTGACACTGGACCTTACAAGTCTGTTTCTCCTGCCAACATGACCAGGCTGCACATTTGAGGCTGTGTTTGAAGAGGCTGCCCCAGGTGTCCCCCACTGGTGTGGCTACCATTGCCCTGCTGCGGTGGCAACAAAACTACCATGAGGCTTTGAGAGGCACCTGATGGCACAGGAACCTGTCCAAGAGCTATTGCAGGTGAATTAACACCTCAGACACAGAAGAGATTCCGTATGTAACTACACTGCCCTCCTTAACTACTGAACTGACTGCATGGGCTACCAGCCTGCTTCACTGAGCACACGTACACCCTTCAAAGGTGCAAGGCTGTACGCCAGCTCCACCTCAGTTCCTCGCCAGCTCCACCTCAGTTCCTCCCATCAGCGCTCTGAGAAATTACATTCAAGTGTTTATTAGGACTGAAAAACATCAACAGAGATTTGCTAAGGCTTCTTAGCTCCATTTGCAGTTCAGCCCCGCTTGTCAATATGAAACATCAGTTTTGTGTGCAGGCCACAGCTCCTTTCCCAGCTCAGGATGGAGTCAGGCTGAAGTTTGCAAGAAAGGCAGGGGAAGGTAAACCAGCATTAAGTGTCCAATGTAACAGTTTCAAAGTCATCAGAGAAAAAATTGTTATCACGAGTTCCAAGTTTCTATGTAGACCACTGCCCCCATATCCACCAGTACGCAATGAGCAATCAGAGAAGTTACTCCAAAAATAGAAAAATATATTTTGCATTAATGATATATTCAATACAAAATATT
The DNA here is from genome assembly GCA_013400655.1 of Mystacornis crossleyi. Taxonomy (NCBI): domain Eukaryota; kingdom Metazoa; phylum Chordata; class Aves; order Passeriformes; family Timaliidae; genus Mystacornis; species Mystacornis crossleyi. Next base: position 160,049 of record VYZQ01043479.1, read on the forward strand.
TTTAGTAAATTATTATTAATAGCATGTTCCCCACTTAGGACTCAAGTGCCATCAAATAAAAATAGGCTGCTGTTGTCAATTGGAAAAGTAGGTCCCTATGTGTTTATTGGAGCTATAACAGCACTAGTGTCCAGGTGTAGGGGTTATAATTTTGGCAAGAAAAGCCCTACAACTTCTGGAAGTTGTGATCAACACAAGCACAACTTGTGTGCTGTCCCCCTGATGCCAGGCCACATCAAGAGGACTGTACACCTCAGCTGCAGCAGTTAATGCAGTGAAGCACAGATTTCAAATGGCATTTTGACATGTGACTCATTAATTTAAGGGTTTACTCATGGACAGTTACCAAAATACTTACAAAGCTACAGCACTCAGTCCATAACCTGCATCCACACAATCTACTTCATGTTCACTGCCTGGCTTAGTAAGTATTTATTTATGAGACTCTGGCTATTGAAATCAGTGGAAATTAAAGACCTAATTTTCTAATGCATCCAGACCCAAAATTCTTACTCATTTCTGTAAGGACCTAAGACCAAAAAGAAAAGTTCGGCACTTAAATACGTTTGCAAATCTGGATGCCAGGCAGCAAACACCTGTACAGAACGTGGGAAAGACCTCAGACCCTCCTTAAGGCTTTTGGTGTCACCAAATGATAAATAAATAAAATTATCAGAATTATAACTTTGCTCGCTGTCATTAGCTCATCTGGGATTGATCTGAAACACCAGGAATGCAACAGCACTGAAATTATAAAGGAAGTGAAAAAGAAAACTCAAGCTGATGCTTCAAAATAAGGCAACGACCTGGGAAGTGTATTATGCTAACATTATTCATACAAATGACAGAAAGAAGTGAGGCTGGAGAGAGCAATTCCCCAGTGTGCAATACTTTTTTGTTAGTTCCAATTATAGATAATACAGCTAACAGTTATTACTTCAGGAAAAGAGATGCCATGAAGCTTGACTCTCATGAGCTGGTGTAGTACCAAGTCTTCTCCAACTGATTGAAGAGATCATAAAAGCTTTCTTCCCAATCCCTAATGACTTTTTTAAAATAAAATTTTTTGAAAACCTTAAATCATAGGTTTACAGATCCTCTCTATTTAATCACTGTAAATGTCACTGAAATATCAGACAAGACACCTGTATGACAAGAGGGAATCAATTTCACCTCTTTCCCCGGAGTGTCTTTGGTTTTCAGTTTAAACTCTCAAACTGGTATCAACTCTCTCCTGGCCAGATGATATTCTAATTAAACACCCTGTGATTCTCAAGCCCTCACAATGCCAAACTGTCTCTCCTTTCCATCCAGCATCTCAAGGACGGGCCTGGCACAGAGCAGGACACACAGCTGACACTGGGAGCCCTGTACAGGCACTAGGCATGTGCTTTTCCTGCCATGTGACCAGAGGGGTGTGT
>VYZQ01043479.1:171743-200650 GCA_013400655.1 Mystacornis crossleyi
AACAAAACAAAAAAAACCAAAACAAAACAAAAAAAAAAACAGCTGCAACCCCAGAGCACAGCTTATCCTGGTGAACGGTTCACCTTCACCTCTCCCACCTCGTGCATTTAGTGAGCTCAACACTTGCTGCTGTGGACTGTCACATACCCCCTGAATGACCAATACCATCAAACCACCAGGGTAACAACTTCACTATCAGTGAGGGTCTCCAGGAGTTCTGCTTTCATTTAGAGGAACAAGAGGCAAGTAAGCTTCTGGAGGAGGGCAGTGCACTGACATTATTGCAGCAGTGTGAACGCTTGGTGCTGAAAACCTGCTTTTCTTGACTGCCTGGCAGGTGCTCATAAGGGCTGCTATTATTACTGTAGGGTTTCTCCTCCTCTTTTTTTTTTTTAAATCCAACAAAGCAGGCTCAGGCTGTTACGACCTGCAGCAGTACATCAGGTATGATTCCACAATCTTTCTGCTGGAAATGAACAGTAAGTGCCAAAACAGGCAGGTACGTTCCCTTCAGTTCTCACATGCAACTCAGAGAGCTTTTCTGACCAGTACTCTCCCCGAGCCTGTTTGAGGTTACCCATAGGTGACAGTGGAGTCATTTCCCCTAACACAGCCAGCAGCTTTCTCTTTGCTTGAGGCAACAGGAGGAGGAAGCTTAAGGGAGCCAGACTGACCAGCTTCTCACTGGTTTCTTGGTTGTAATCCAAGCCATTAACAGGCCAGCAATCCCTCTGAGGCTCCAGTTCTGTGAAAGCTTTTCCCTGTCCTCCTTTACCACTAACACAGAGAGTATCAGACAAAATGCTCGAGCAAAACTTGGACCTGACACAGGGTCTAATTCTTCTTACAAGAGGCAGTGGTGGGAGAAAGGAGATCCTGAAGTCAAGCAGGGCAAAATTGGAACCATTTCTGTTCTCCCAGCCACGGTCAAATCCCACCATTTCATCCACCTCTCCATGCTTGGGTGCCATCTGTAAAACAGAGATGCTAATAATCCCCCACATCTCACAGCTGTTCTGTGAATTAACTTGCCAGGGCTCAGTGGTGTTCCGGTCCTGCTGATGGGCACTCACAGCACATGCACAGCATCACCTCTTTTCTTTCTCAACTTATTAATTACTTCACGTATTCTCCAGGTTTTGCAACTGAGTATGTCTGAATTGCTGAAATAAATAAATAATTGAGAGCTAATAACCTTTCCCTGCCTACAAATCAACCATCTGTCGCATTCTTGGGTATGACAAAACTTTTAATCAATATATAATTTTCACCCTGTTTTAATGAGTGTTGCTGTATCACTGCCTACTGCTGATTGCAGTTCTGTCTCCTGTTGGGCTGGTATTAAACACTTCTGTAATAGAAGACAATGCCAGCCCAAACCCTTCATCTTTCAGCTGTACCCGATAAGCCTGCACACATGAAGTGCATGTTTATATTACATATTCCACTCAGTTTCCTAAATGGGAGACAGCAACAGTTTTATAACCATAGCAGATCCTAAAAATTAAAAAAGCAATCATGGTAGTTTTTGCAGAAATATTTCAAGGAATAACCAAGGAAGTTTTCATCTAGTTTGTTTCAGACTAAATGAATTTCTCTCATGCCCTCTGGGCTGTATCTTCTTCTGTTGGGATCTAAGAACCGCATTAAACAAATACCTAAATGGGAAACATCCAAGGAATAGTTAACTGTTGAGAAAAGGGGATTTGGGATGGTTCTCTTCCTTCTGGGTCAGGAACAACTAGAGCTGGGAAGAAAAAGGCTGTTGCATAATGCAGCATTTTAGTATTTTAAAACCTGGTTTTCTTCCAAAAAAAAAAATGGGGCCCTAGTGGCTTGGCAGCCTGCTCCTGAGCCACAGATCCTGTGATGCCAGGATCCTCGGCCTCACAGCGGTTTGCATGCCCTGGCACCACATCCCTCCCAAGAGGGCACTGCCAACCCCGCAGTGGCTGGCAGAGCTGGCAGTCTCCACAACTGGGACCCTGGGAAAGGTCCAGCTTCTCTCACAAATTCAGCAATGTCAAACCATGTCAGCAAAATATGCAGTTCCTTTCAAAGCAGGAAATCCAGTGAAATAAATTCCTCTTATCAGCTTTACTATAAAGAAATCAGATACCTGATTTCAGTTCAGGATGGTGTGGGATAAAGTGAGATCTCACGATCTCAAGATCAGGTTTGGGACCACATGTGGTCTCCTTGCAGCTTGTGCAAGAACAGCCTTTGCAGTCTTGTTTGGGTCATACTCTGCTTCAAAGAAAGTGTGACTGGAGATTAAAGAATTTGGAAAAACACAGTTGGGTTTTATCGTTAAGAAGAAAAAAACAAAACCAACAACCAGAAAAACCCCAACCAAACCCAACAGAAAGAACCCACAAAAAAAAAACCATAAAAAGGCCACAGTCAACAAAGAACAACCACCAAATAAATATAATTTCCATGTTTCCATATCATCACTTTGTAGGAATGTGATTTAAAATTTAAATTCTAACTTTCCTTCTGCAGCCTCCCAGTCCAGCACGGAGCAGTAGAGAGAGAAAGCATTGCAGAGCAACAACACAGGTTTTCAGCCCTGGCACTCTGGAGGATGAGCAACACTGCAGATCTGATGAGAGGCAGACCAGCAGCCCCTCGTTTCATGCACGGAGAATGGCCTCTTGTAACATCCTGTTTTACTTTTTGGCCCTCAATTGGTTTAAAAAGCACTGTGTGACTTGGTCTGAAGTCAAAATTACAGAAATAAGCAATTAGCCAGTTCAAGTAAACTGTCATAGGCTATTTTGTAGGGGTACAACTGTGAATAAACTGCAGTGGATGGGACTGGATGAAGGACAGAGTAGATGTAGGCTCACCGGAGCACAAAACATGAAATAAGAGCTCAAACATTTCAGCTGCCTTCCCAACAGCACCCAAACTCTTCATACTGCATCCTCAAGATTGGGAGGATCCAGGTCTGGAGGGCAGTTCAGAACCAGCCTCAGCTGATCCTGGCTGGAGCAGAGCCCCGTGGGGCTGAGCTGTCCCTTTCCCGGCAGAAGCCGCAGAGCTCAGGGGCTGTGGCTCACAGCACCCAACTTACCCCATGTGCCACTCAGCTCAGGCCATGTGCACCAGGACACTGCAGCAACAGGGAGGCCACATAAAACTCCCCACTTCACACACAGATAAACAAAGCCCAGACGGCACTGGGGAGAGGCAGAGGGAAGCCTCTCTGTGTGTGCACTTTCCAATTTGGGGAAAACTTGCAGATAGCAGGGCACGGAGCTTTGCTACATCAGCAGACAGATGTGAATTTAAGCAAGCCTCCAATATTGCTGCTACGCTACTGCTCTTAATGTCTGCTAGAACAGCAATGAAAGAAAGGATTAGAGAAAAAGGGAATTTTTGGTGGTTGGAGCAGACCTGCTCTTTCAGTAAATCACTGAATCTCTGTTTGTCTCTGCTGCAGAACAACCTAAGCTTACCAAAGGCAGTGGCAAAGCTCTCACTGACTTTACTGAAAGGAGGATTACTGATAATAGCTAACTAGAGGTGTCAGAAACCTGAATTCTAACTAACAATTTTAAAACCTACAAAGGTATTGCTTCTCGCTTCTTTAAAGTGTGAAAACTTCTTACACCACTGACATTTTAGCTGTTTGTGAATTCACCCCAAGAGCAAAGTGGGACAAAAAAAAAAGGGTCTGAGACACATCACTGCCAGAGCCGCATTTATCATTTTAAGTTCCTAATTACACTGTTTAGAGAAAACATAGTTTTCCTTCTCAGATTTTCTCTGCTCTAGGCTGCATGTCTGAGACATTAAGTGAACTGCTCTATCGCAGCACCTGATCACCAAAATAAACAATAAAAGCAACCATGGAAAGCAAGTCACAGAAAAATTGACCTTTTGTTGCTACCACAGCCTTATTTGGTGTGGAAGTTCCAACAAGCCATTTTTAACGAATCAGAGCAGAAGTATTTCTATCTCTTGGCTTGTTCAGAACAGACAAAACTACCTCGTTGTTTGTGCTGCGTGAGCACCACCAGACTGCTCTTCGCAGGTCCAGCCCCCACCATGGGTGTAAGGATGCTTCAGGTAAACAGCAGTGTGAGTTGTGCTGCAGCCCAGAGACTGTGACAGCTACAGGCAACATCTCGGACACCTATTGCACAGTCTTGAACAAGTGACTTCATCTGCAGATACTCAGGAGAACTGTGTTACTGCTCTTTTCCAGTATGCAGTCTCAATTCATATCAAAGTCCAAAATGTACTTACATGTCTAATACTAGGAACTGCTGTCTGAACTTTTAGCATAAGCATCCCATAAAGCTCTGGTATCAAAACTCATTTTCACAGTGAGGGAGAAGACAACCTTTTTGTGTTGCTTACAAATTGCATATTTGATACATATACATATTTGATACATGACAACTGGGCTGCTTTGGGTACCCAATAGAGCTGGTGGGGATTTTTGCTTGCTTGTTTGTGGTTTTGTTTAATGAACTGGTGATACTTGAAATATTAGTTACTAAAGGCTCAGCAATACAGTGATGGCTTTTCAGCATCTGTGTATTTCAGCAGCTTAGTGAATGAGGCAACAAGGTTTCACATTTTACTTAAAGGTGTTCAGATGTCAACAACTCCAGTTGGTCTAAAGGAGAAAAGATCACCATAAATTGCTGCATTAGCTGAGGGAATACTCCAGGTAAAGCAGATATTAATTTTCAGAAAACTAAGAACAAAATACCTTACCCAAGGCACAATATAAGCTGCTTCTGGATTGAACCAAAGGCACCAGAAGATATTCAACACATATTAATATTAGGTTTTAAACAGAAGAGCTTGATAAATACAGAGGTGAGAAGGAAAAAAAATCTCGAGCTTCTTTTCCCAGTACCAATAATTCCTTGTGAAGTACCAAAAATATACAAATAATGAAAAGAAGCAAGTATTGCAGTCATTCAATTTCTGGTTTCTCTGTCGGCAAAGGCAATTAAGAAATCCATTCACTAAAAAATGGAGTGAATGTCAAGATTTTCAAAGCAATCATGAAGGTTGTATTTTTTCCTTTTTAGGACATCTCTCTTGGACCAAGACAATGGGTTGCTTTTTCAGATGACTATCTGTATCAGAAAAGCAGTGTTATTTTATATCTGTACATAGAGCAGCTCAGTTGTTGGGATGCAGAGAGATATGTAAGGGGGAAAAAACACCAAATATCTGGCAGCAGCTCCCCAGAATGAAGCTGTGTTACAAAAGACAGCTCAAAGTAACACATGGTGCCACCCTGGCAACGTGGTAAATGCAGAACCTGCACTACTGCCAAGGTGATCCATCGTGCCCATGTAAGTCATGCCCAGGGTAGACCTGGCTGTATCTATTGCAACCTCTTCTAAGCAATCCCAAAGGAATCACCCCAGCCTGAAGGATAAACATTTTCTGATGCTTTAGGTCACAACAGTGCTCTCTCTATGGTTCTGGTCTTCCCCATGTGACAAGTCATAACCAGGCACAGAGCAAATAAACCCAATTTTCCTAGATTCATTTATTTTTCTAAAGAGCTGGACAATAAATTAGACAAGAGTGTGACCATGATGTAGGAAGAAAAGAAAAAAAAAAAGACATTTGCCAAGAAGTCTCTAGAAACTGATTTTCCACTAAGGAAGTAATAAGTATTTGGAATCACCTGTAAGATTTTTAAAACAAATTCACTGGAACATCCAAGTGTCACAGGGATTACATTTTTTAAAGGAAATACAGTAAGTGGGGGAGGAAATTACATAATGAATGGATTTTTTCCTTTTAATTCTTCACATTTTATTTCAGAGACAGAAATACTCTCATATGCACAGGAAAATATCCTTTTCCTCTTAGACATCCTAAATCACATTCAGTGGACAGGTTATGGGCATGCAGACCTACTGTGAAGGCACAGAGAAGAAGAAGGAAACCCCATGACATTTATTTCACTACTTGGCTCATTTAAAGCAACAGCTTCTGAAACAAATAGTCACATATATGGTCTCAAAACACAAATACTAACAAAAAACCACTACTAAAGGATTCTACAACATGGACCAGCCCCAGTTTCTAAACTCCTTTTCAGGAACTACCAGCAGGGGCCAGAAAATTTAAGAAGTTGGTAATAACTATTCAAAATCTTGGCATAAAACCCAGTTTCCAGGTTTTTCCTTAACTGCTTCATTTTCATGTGGTGTAGCAGATCTTCCCGTGTGATCATCTGTGTGCAAGAACCTCTGAGGGGACCCAGGCTCGAGTGGCCTCCTGCATCAGGATCAGATCACTCTGAGAAGATACCCAAGGGAGGGTTTTGACAGCTGCTGGAAGGAAAACAACAATTCACAGATGAAAACAATTTCAATAAAGTTGTGAAAACCCATTGCAGGTGAGCACCGTTCACACTGTCCCAAGTGAGGGTTGGGACTCTCTCCCCAGAATGCTGGAGGTTGTGCTTGTCACTGCCTTGTGCCTTGTCTGCTTCCTCTGAATCACTTAGCTGAGATGCTTTTTTTAATCATCTCTAATCAGTGGGAAAATTCCACATTTATACCAATAGGAAAATTAGGCTCCTTTTATTTGTTAAATATCCCTTATTTCTGCTCAAGTTTTGCACTCTGACAAAATAAAATAAATAAGAAACAGCTTTATCTCACCTAAACTGCTATGAGACATGACAGCAAATCTGTCAGTCTCATAACCCAACACCACATCTATCTGTCTTTTCTTGCCATAAATTCCTGCTCGAGCAGCAGGACTATGACAGCTGTACCATGCATTGGCATATTCACATTAAACCTCTCCAGAGCAGTTTGATGAAGGGATGAAAGCTCCATACCCCTTAGTGAAACAAAGCCAGCCTGGGAGGTAAATACCGCAGCTCCTTGGTGGCTAACAGCCCTCTGCACAGTTTGGTGGATAAATACTGCACGAGAGCAGGAGCAAGCAGAGCTTGCAAACTGCAGCCTCTGTTGTCCTTCTGGAACTCTGATACTTTTCGACTTCCAAATAGCCTGAAAATTGACTGCAGCTACATGGTAAATTGCTGCTTTCCAAAACATTCACTATGTAGTCATGCTGTATTCTGCAATATTTGTCAACAGAAACAGGGAATTTTCTTTTATTCCAAGACTTATCTCTGAAGCAAATGGGAGGGAGAGGGTTATTTGCAGTCTTGAAAGAATTACTTACCCTTAAGGTCTACTGATTTCCAAGTCTCCTACACAAGACAGCAGCCCTGGGACCACTTTGACCCACCAGACTCCCAAAATAAATTTTTTTTAAAGTATAAAAGTATGTGGAGAACTATGTTTTGTTAGTGAGAATGCTGCATTTCCTACTTCTCATATACCCTCCTCACACACTGTGATCACACAGCAGTAGTTGATTCAAATATCTTAAGGTCTTTTGCAGAGTTTGAAACGATCCCATATACACTGGTGGAGATGTCCCTGAAGCCCCCTTCCTTCCACACCGTTAAATCTCTAGTCTTGGCACATGCTATTCAGAGTATCAATTGACTTTTCCTGCTTAAATTGCTACACCTAACCCAGGATCTCTAAATTGCCCTTGTCTTTCAAAATATTTATTCTTACTAACAGTGTAACCAAGGGCTTGTAAGTTTAATAACATGCTGAGCTGGCCCTACTATAAATGCCTGTATTAGAGACAGGAATATCAAGTAGCACAAACACGAGGTGCATTGCAGCAGGGAATGCTGCCTCGTCCCAGCGAAGTGAATAAAGAGTGATCTGGACCATCTTTGTGACAGGGAAAAGACCTGAGCTCTTGAAATTCTAAAATCATAGAATTATTTAAGTTGAAAAAGACCCCAAAGATCCAGTCCAATCATTAACCCAGCACTGCCAAGGTCACCACGAAACCATGACCTTAAGTGCCACATCGACACGTCTTAAACACCTCTAAGGGTAACTCCACAACTTACCTGGGCGGCCTGTTCCAGTGCTTGACAAACCTTTCAGTGATGAAATTTTACCTAATATCCAATCTAAACGTCCCCTGGTGCAACTTGAGACCATTCCCTCTTGTCCTACCACTTGTCACTTAGGAGAAGAGACGGATCCCCATCTTTTGGAAGCTGTAGAGTTGTTTGGAGCGCAGCGGGGGCGGGGGGGGTTTAAGCTTCGTTAACTGTTTTCCAAACTATCAACAGAAACACTGAAGGATTTAAAATTCACTGAGACCTCCTGGATTTAAAGCTTTCTACAAAATACTGGCAATCTATATATTTGACATATGTGATTCGTGGGTAGAAATAAATCACCCTTACAGATAACTTTCCACAAGGAATCATGTCCACATGGTGAAACATTCCTTCTGGTGGTTAACAGGAGCTTCAGATGCCTGTATATAAAGTGTAAAGTCAAGTGAATCCATCATGTAAGGTAAAATTCAGCCAGCACATCCACACAGGAACTACATACAGCTGCACTGGTTGTGTCCACAAGTTGGCTCAGGAGCAGACTCAAGGACAAGATGGGCACAGCTCTGTCTGCCTGCTCTCTACTTTGAGTGCCTGGGGAAACTCCCGCAAGCAGCCCACCAACAGCCCATTGTGTGCCCCTCATGCCCTCAAACCCACACCTCTGTCACACTGAAACCACCCCAAAATGCCAGGCATACCCATGCACATCCATTCAATCCCATATATTCCAAGATAAGGACCTCATCTACCCCTGGTACCAAATCTGCAGATTCACTGAAATACAACGTGGCAACCGGTTTTACTGGTTGGTGCTCCCATGAAGCAAGGGCATTCTCATCTCTGGGTAAAATTCCTCCTGGCCAGAAGCATGACAGGTACTTCAGAGAAACACAGACATAACCCCAGCCCTGCCAGCGCTCAGAAACAAAAATAAGACAAATCTGTATTAAAGTGCATCATTATTCAGTGAGTGAAGACATTAACATGCAGACAAGACAGAAAGAGAGGGAAGAGGCCACTCCATCAGAGCACTCATCCATCACCATGGCACGAACAGACCTGACAGCTCCATTAACTCTGGCACATGCAGGTCACAGGCTAGCCTGCTTGTTTGTTTGTTTGTTATATCTTATCAAACCTCATTTTGAACAAAGCATTAAAACATGGTAGTTTACTGGTGATGCAAACAATGGTTTTTTAGGAGGTGCTTAAGGAACTAGTTGGAGGAGCAGGGCTGAACAAGAAGTTTTCAGCAAAACTTTCTTTTCACTATGAAATATGTCTTTGACTCAGAAAAATAAACAAAGTGCCCCATGTCCTCAAAGAAAATGTAGTATTTTTGTTGGAGAATGTACAGTACTTACTAGATAATAATTTCTGTTCTAATAATCTGGGTAGTTTTCAAGCAAAATTTTTCAGCTATTAATGTTTTTGTCCAAACATCAAATTATCTGATTTTACTTTTTTCAAGAAAAGCTGAGGCGATTTCTCCTGAAATCATCAATAAACACAGACATTTTTATTGTTACCACCAAAATTTTCAGGACAAGGTTATGTGGAGACCATTGCAGTACTGGGACACAGAGATGGCATGGAAAAAGCATGCGAAACGGTAAGTGAAACAGCCTGCATACCATGCAATTCAGACTGAAATTCTACAAATAAAAGACAGTTCTTGCAGAAAAGTAGTGTTTAAGGTTGAAGGTAGCCAATTCCAGCTCAAGCCATGAGCTCACAGAGTCCTAGCCTCCAGGCAGGTATATGATTTGAAGGAGACCAGACAGTGCTACAAATGCCAAGTATTCACAGAAATTGCAACCAGATCATAGCAAAAGCATCTGGGATGCAGCTTTTCCTGTGTTTTTGTGTCAATCAAGCTCATTTCCAGATGTGCAGATAAACCATTCATGCACAGAGGTTTCCAAAATGCTGAAGACAGCCTGTAGGCTGTGTGTAGACTTGTTTCTGCACATAACACAGCAAGCAGGAGACTGGAGAGCCTTGGCTGGCAGCACATGCTCATAACACAGGAGAAATTGTAGATTTGCCAAATGCAACCACCTAAGGCCACATTCTGTCTTGGGACAGGCCAGCCCCACTGGTGTCTGAGTACTGCTGTGGGATTTTGATCTCTCCACTCCCTCAGAGACCACACAGCAGTGGAGCTGACCCCCTGGGTTGGACTCATGGCTGTTGCCTCATCGTAGAGCCCTGCGGGACTGTATGCACGAGGAAGTATGCTTCCAGTGTAAATCAATTTATTTCTCCCCATATGAACTGTGCCTATTGACAGAACCACAGAATAAGCTGAGATGGAAGGGACCCACAAGGACCATCAAGTCCACCTCCTGGCCCTGCACAGAACCATCCCCAAGAGTCACACCATGTGCCCGAGAGTATTGTCCAAACGCCTCATAGGGCTTCCCCTCACAGCCCCAAAATGACTGGGTTTAAAAGACTGCATCAAAATTTAAACTAACAAAAAGAAGCTAATGGGCTGAGATGAAAGACGCTGTACTTCCTCTTTGAAGGACAAGCATACAATGCATTCAGTGACACAGAAAAGCATAGGTCTGTTTGTTATGAGCAAATGTCACAACAGGTGAAACAAGGAGAGGTCAAGTCTTCACTTCAGACAGCTGGAAGAAGCTCTGTGTTGTGCTGTGAATGCATTTGGAAATAACTGCCGACGAGGGAAAGTCTTTTCTTTCTGGTTCTCATGAGCCGGAGGACTACAGGACACGAAGCTGTCACAAGTCATCATCAACACACCTGCAACATGCACCAGATGGGATGACTGAAGCCAATGACATGGGCCTTTGTGTTTGGCATGGGCCTCTGTGTTTGGGGAGCACCCCATCCAGTGGCCCAGCCATCTCTTTTCACCACCATACACCACTCACCTCATTGCAGCAGGGCTTCCTCCGTTTGTTTATACAGATGCTCAACCCTCCTGAACAAAACCAGGACTCTCCTACTGTTGCCTCCACCAGAAACTGAAAGAGGACAGGTCACATGATGGCAAGAACCCAATGCCCTGGTGAGGAGCTGAACCACAGCATTCAGTGTGTGTGCTCTGGAAACAAGGAGATTTTATCTCCTGGGGAGGGAAGACAGGGTGAGAAAATGCTTTTTCATAGCTGAAGGTATCTGAAATGTCTAGAGCCAAGTGATAGAGTGGTGGCTTGCTCTGCAGACAGGTCTCAGCATGTGGACATGATCTGCATAACCACTGCCAAAAGATTCCCTAAGAGGAAAGAAAAAGTATCCATACTTTCAGCAGACCTAACTCTGCTCTCAAATGCACTGATGTTAAACCAAAGTAATTGAGTCTGAGCCCAGCAGAAATCAATGAGATCACTGTCAAGTCCAATGTCAAACACACACACGCTTACAAACTTGCCCAAGAGATTTTCATACTATCCTCTGTGAACTAAAATCTTGAACGTTTTCATTCAGTTTCTTCAGAAAGTCTTGCTGGATCTGCCTCTTATCAGCATGTTTAGAACACTGTGAAAACCCACAGAGCATCCTTCATATCAAGATTACATGTGTGCCACTCATGTGCATAAATATCTGAAAATTACTGATGGTACACAGAAAATACTGCCTAGGTAGCAGCTTCCTTACTGCCCAGGAAAGCAAGTACAGTTCAGCAGAACCTTGAAGTTGCTCCAAATTGCCTATAGGGGAAAACCCAGTCATTACCAGGCCCTTGGGCAGGATCATACTTCTACAATAGCCATCTACTGTAGAAGCCATCAGGCTGCAAACTGGCCACCAGAGGCTAAAACTGGGAAATGCCAGCTGCATTTCTCTCCCTTAGCCTATTTCATGATTTCCTACAAACAAGACTATTGTACAGGACAAAAGTCAGGGCAGCTTCCTGAACTCTCGCACAGCAGTGTTCCTTGGCCTGTGGTCCCACTCAGGGTTCAGCTGCAGCAGAACTAAATTCTGCTCCTCCAATCTGTCGCTGTATCTGTACGCAGTCACTCCCTAACCCGGTTGTGTCAAAATGATCCAGGTTGGCTTTCTATTTAAAAGCATGGAGGGTTTTCTTTAACCCAGTTCATTTTGACTGATTTAGGTTAGAGAAGGACTACATGTGCAGCTACGCTTGCAGACACCAACCCCCAGCTGTGGGGACAGTGCCCAGGCACTTCAAGCTTGGCTTGGGTTCAAAGCCTTTGAACCCCGCTCAGCTGCAAGCCAAGTAGCACATCTGGTCACAGCTGTAGAAGCTGTAGTTCAGGGGAAAAAAAGGCAAATGAGGCTACATTCGGTGTCCTAGATAAACTGTGGAGTGTAAAAAGTTAGGGTATGATTAACAGGAAACTCAGAAACTCGGCTTCAGATTCCATAATTACAATTTAACCTCCCTCTCCTTCCCCCCTCCAATTCTGGTACTAATGGTCTTCATTTTTCAACTAAATTCTTCATTTTAGGGCGACTAGGATAAATTCGTTAATACTATATAGCCACACACCAAGACAGGCATCCCACAGTAATTCAATCACCTCTCAAACCAGAAATATGTGGGTATTTATTTCAGCCACCCAACTCCAGAAATGTGAATTTGAATATGGAAGCACACTAGAAGAGCTGAGAAGTTTCCCTTCCTCAAGAAAAACTCCATGTGTTACCTGTATGGTAGCAAGGCAGTTCAGATCTTTCTCTTCCTCTATACTGGCAGTGATTACACACATCAGAGCCCTTGTCTGGCTTCCCAGGCACGGGAAGAACTCTTAAAAGATCCACGCAAACATAATCTGCAACTCAGAGTGGGAGACAAAGAGTTTTGCACCTTCTTTTGTTCACCCACAAGAGGCACCAGACTTGTGACCAGGATTACAATTGAGTCAATGTCAAAAACAGCAAGACTCCAAGAATCTGTTCCCCAAGTTTCTTACCTAGGCATGCCATGCCATGCCATATCATCTGTGAGCAATCTCTGCTACCAGCCTGACTTGAGAGTCAGATCATGTCCTGCTGCTGGCTAACATAGCTCAAAAATGGTAAATTACATTTTCTTGTTTCACAGAAGTTTGGTTAAACTGAACATATTTGGCTTTGTAAAATACATCAAGATGAAAGATGTTCCTTAGGTGTAAAATACTGAGTGTTTCTCTTCATTTAAGAACACAGGGTCTAGTAATCCAAAATTTGTTCGGGGATATTCTGAAGGATTAAACTCTTCAGATTCATTCAAAAAAAGGAGAAAAACTGGTTCTACATACGCTTCATCATAAAAGTATTTATCTGACCTACAGCCAAAACCATTTTATCTCTGTAAGCAATCCTTAAACACTGCAGAATGCATTCACTGCTTTCATTACCAAATTACTTTTTAAGAGTTCAGCAGGTAATTGAAGTTCCAAATGTCTTAAAATGGTTTGGCAATGCTGAGATTTCCTAGTGGACTTGCTATCCAAGAACTTTAGAGGGAAAAAATCAGCTGGATACTAAATATATACCCTAAAATAAGATGGATTTGAATTACACTAAGACACAGGCTTTTAAGGAGGGAGAATATTTTATATGAAAAGTAAAGCTCTGCTCAGAGGAGGTTCCATGATATTGAAGCTTCAAACCCATATTCAAAAAGTCCTGTGAATTTTTCAAAGACACTATGTTGGCCTAAATCTGTTCCTACTGAACTCAAGGGCTGTTAATTTTGACAGAAAACTAATTAGGACAATGCTGTCCCATATACTTTGTACTATTTAGCAGACGACTGCTAAAAACAGAGGGCTCCAAAACCTTTTTCCTAGATAAAAACCATTTTGTTTATTTTCCAATTCACTCAGCAGGAACAGTGAAAGGAACGGGCCTAAATCTGTTCCCCACACCGAGGTGCTCTGCACTCCCCCAAGGCTGCGGTGCTCAGTGGCAGTGGCAGGAGGGCCGTGAGCAGCACAAAGGCTGCGGGCTGCGCAGGCAGCCGCCAGCTCCAGAGGTCTAGTGAGGACTCTTGCCCCAGCTGTATCAATAGCTTTTGGCAAACCATTTTCTGCCTCAGTTCCTCACATTTATGGAATGGAGATGATGAGAGTGTTCTGTGTTTATAACTGTTATATGCACTGCTTTAAGTGCTATTATTTTACAGGGTTTTTTATCCACAGCCAATTACCCAACTCTCAGAGGGAAACTGAGGCATGAAGCAACACTAATTGCCTAATGTCATCCAGTAGGCCAGANGTCACACATACAAATTTCTATTGCAACACTGCCACTTGTAAACGGAACTCAGGGATACCCACAACTGTAAGATGAACATTTCTGGCTTCACCTAGATGCACTGACATCAGGAAAATAAACCCTTAGAAGTATCAATTGAGCTGTCTGTCAGATAAAGCATGCCAGACTTTTCCTCAGGGAGCCTCACGAAAGTTACAGATGCAGAAGCTCAAGAGCTTTTGTTAGAAGAGCTTGCAATTCAGCTGCTGCACCCTAATTTAACCCTATAAGAACATGATGCACAAAACAGCAGAAGAGGGCTGACATGTTGGGAACTCAATTCCAGTCAGCACCACAAAAAGCACCTGTTGATTTGGGATGCTGGAGACAATCGGGGCCTACCTTTCCCCTTCTTTTCATAGCAGGTGTTCTCTCACAAGTCTCTTATCAAGCAGTGTAAGTAAGGAAGATCTGTCTGACCAACACATGGTACTTAACCATCTACTGAGTTCTTTAATAACAATAACATCGTTGTAAAGTAACATTTTCCAGGTCCTCTCGTGCTGCGGACCGCAGCGCACTTTGCCATCTGAAACAATGAGCGGTGACGTGCTGGACCCATGTGCAGCTGGACAGGAAGAGCTGAAGATCCAAGGAGGTTTCCTTTAGGCACAGAGGCTGGGGCGTGACGCAGGGGAAGCCCGTGTGTTCCCGGACGGCTCCGGGAGCAGCCGGGAAGGATGGGGTGCCTGGACATGGTGTCTGCATGTGCTGTTCCTGACACAGTGCCAGAGACTGTGTTTATTTTACCTCAACTAAAGCAAGGGATGTTACGCAAAGACAAGCAAAGGTGCTCAGAATATGATCTTCACACTGAAGCCCTATGGAAGAGTCACACATACAAATCATCTCTCAAAATGAAAACGCAGCAATTCATGCAGTCAAATTCAGCAACTACTCATGCACACCGGCACTGCAAAGCATAACCACAGAGTAGAAAAGTGGAAAAGCAAGAGAAGAATATAGCTACCCCAAGAGGAATCTGGGCAAGACGTAGAAACGCAGCCTTCCTTTCCAGAAATTGCACAGGGAATGCCGTATTTGCACCAACAGCTTCAAAACCATGAACCTCAAGCCTTGACTTCAAAAAAAGTGCACTTCTAATATCTAAGTGCCACTTAGGGGCTCAAATGGATGGGTGCAAACAGAGTCCTTAGCACCTACTCATCCACAGAGGCTTTCTATCTAAATATCCCACTTGTCAGCAGAGTCTCAGCAGGATTTCGGTATGATAAAAACCTCCATGACGAGTCCTAAACTTACAAATTAACATATTCATTTACTTATCCATGTGTAAAATTGTGTCACTTAGCTTTCTTGAGCATCAGTATCAAGTACAAACCCATCCATTACAGCTTTCCCGTTTGTTCCTGGATTGAGAATCAGCTCAAGTCACTTCAGCACAATTGAAATATTGTGTAGAATTATACAACAGAATTACTGAGACAGTTTTAAGAGACTGAATACAAGGTTTATATTCACTCCTAGATGCTGAATGCCTCCTACAAGGAAGTACAAGCCCAGGCTGGTGCCCGCCAAAATCCCACTGTAAAGCTCTCTTGCCACTGATGTTAAGAGGAGCTGTGCAAGGACCTGTCCAGACAAGGCATCCGGGACTGATTCTGCAGCAGCCCCTGGCTTTCTGGATCAAGGTTGTTCAAATTTCATTCTCAGCTGTAGTTGAAAGGTTTGGATGTTTGGTGTTTTAAGGTCTTAATACAGTACCTGTATCTTTAACTCTATAACAAAATTAAGGATGAATCTTATGTAAACTCTTGCATAAAATCTTTGGTCATAGAGGATTTTTAAATAACTTTTAAAGATAGTCAAAATAAGCATAATAACGTTTCATAGAAGATGACAGCCTCAACCCCAGACTCCCACTGCTTGAAGGGAAACAGGACAGCCAAGAAACTGCAACGTTACAAGTTTTATTCTCCTCAGCAAAAGATCTGCAACTTTCCACTACTGACACAGGATTAAGAATGGAAAGAATAATTTGGTACCGTCTGATACAGAAGGCAGATAAGATTGCAATGGCAGAACAGCACACAGGGACACTCCTGTGGTCCAGGCTGCAGCAACGTAACACATGGGTGCTCAACACCAGTTCAAACCAGGTCATAAAATCCAATTCATCAAAATAACCTTTTAAAAATAGATTGCTACAGTTGGTTTCCTCTGGAATCTAACTGCTTCAGGCTCCTGCCTGAGCCACTGTTTGCAAGGTATCCTCACACCAAAAGGAAAAGTAATATCTAGGGAGGTTTAAATGCAGTTCCTGGAACACTTCTCAAGGAAAATACACACAGAGATAGGAAGAGCAAAAAGGCAGCCAGGAGAGGAGATCTCCCCAGAAGTCATTAGCTGCAGCTACTAACATAGCTGCATGTCAGATTTACAAAAAAAAAAAAAAAAAAAAAAAAAAAAAAAAGAAAAAAAAAAACACAAAAAAACACCAACAAAGAAACACCCAAAACCCCCCTTTTGTCCTGCTTGCACCCTTAGTCTCCCCTCCACATTATCCTACTAGTTTCAAGATTTTCAGTTTAAACTGTATAAAGTCTCTGTCTTAACCATTTGACATTCAACTACTTTGTGTGCAAAGAGAGGTCACTGCACATCCCAGGAGCAGGACAGGAAGAAAAGGAGTGACAGACTCCCCCCGCAGCATTCTCTCATTCAGTACAACTAATTGGAGGCCCACTGGGATTGGGGACATCTAGAAAACAGAGCCAGTGCATGGGTTTGGTGCTTGTTGTCATGAGGACAACAAAACTGAACACCGGATTCAAGGTGCCTCACCAGTGTCAAGTACAGGGGATTAATCACTTCCCTGGTCCTGCTGGCCGTGCTATTTCTGATAGAAGCCAGGATGCCACCGACCTCCTTGGCTTCCTGGGCACACTGCCAGCTCATGGCAGCCCTCACAGTGCTGCACTTTGCACTGGTAGCTAGAAAGGTGTCGGTAACACACCAGTGTTTTGGCTACTGCTGAGCAGAGCTCACAGCACCAACGCTGTCTCTCCCACATTCCCTCCCTCACCAGTAGGCTTGAGGTCAACCAGGACAGCTGACCCAAACAAACCAAAGGGATATTCCATACTGTATGATGTCTGCTTAGCATAAAAGCTAAGAGAAAGGAGGAAGAAAGTGGGTCATTTGTTATTCATGACTCTTGTCTTCTGGAGAAACCATTATGCACACTGAAGCCCTGCTTCCCAGGAATTGGTGGTACATTGCCAGCTCATGGAAGTAGACATTAAAATATTTGGTTTTCCTTTGCTTCCACATGCAACCTTTGCTTTTTCTTTATCAAGCTGCCTTTATCTTGATCCATGAGGGTTTTTTTTTCCATCTTATTTTCTTCCCCCTGGCCTGAAGAGGAGTGACAGAGTGGCTCGATGGGCACTAGCCAAGGTCAACCCACCACAGGCATTTACAGGGGGAGGAGAGCTCCCACACGAATCTCTACAGGCCTCAGACTGGTGATCGCTGCCTGTGCTATCCATCCCACAGCTTCTGTCTCTAAAGATAACTTCCAAAGAGGAAACTTTCCTCTGTCTATAGATTCCCAAAGGAAGATGCAACGTGACTTTCTGTTTGTCAGTGTGAAAATTACTCTTTGGAGTAGCACCTAATTAGAAGTCTCCACAGTGGTCTCATTCACATGTTACATGGAGAACATTACTGGGCAAACATAGGTGGGATGTGCAATCAGTCAGTGCTTTTCAGAAGGCCACAGGTATTTATTCTACCCTGGACAATGCCACATTAAGCAAACATTTGGAATAGCAACACACAGGTTCTACATTTGCTACATATAGTCCAAGAGGAAAATGTACGAGGAAAAATGAGACCAAGAAAAGGAAATCATATACTATGGTTATAGCTCTTTTAAACTCAGCTGTACAGAACTATCCCATGCCCCAAGTAACTAATATGCTCATGGGAGACATCCACAACATAAGCTTCACGGTAGGGCAGCTGACTCTGCAGCAAAAAGGAACCTGGCACTTGTAAACAACAACAAAGCAGGATCAGAGCTGTAAATGGCTCCTGGCAGCACTCTCTTCATGGAGCGATCTCTGTAAAATATGGAATACATTAGCAAACCTGGGCTGGAAAGCAAAGCATTCTTAGGTAGGTGGAACTTTGTAATAGCATGTCGTTAAATCTCTCCTACATTTAGTATTTAATAGATGTAACTTTCACAGCAGCACACCCATTACCAAAAAGGCACGGGGACCTTACCAAAAAGTGAGCAGAATGGACCCAGAGCCCAAGTGCCTTCTTTTGTCAGTGTTTGGGTACCACGGTGATGAGCAAAATCATGTAGAGGTCTTAACACATTGAACTGGAAATATCCTCATTCTGCTACCAGTCTTCTTTGGCCCTATCCTCACACAAGTCTGTAAGCTGAACTTGGGCCAAAATTTCTGCCTGTGTCAATTACTGTAGCTCCTCTGCTGTCACTGGCATCGGCCCATTTTTTTATACCAGCTGTGGCTCTGACCTGCGTATATTTAAAAATAGGGTCAAGTGTAATAAAAATCTTAGACCATTTGACTTCTTGGTGTGGACATAGGCAAGGTGTGTTAATATCATTTCCAGGACTAAGGCCAAGAAGTACAACCTGTCTGATGTAGGACACCTGCATCCATATATAGGCACCCATACCAAGTGGTTTAAGAAGAGACGAGAGTTTGCACATCCCTCTGATTTCACTTGTCACTTCAGCATGAACTTTTGAAAATCCTACAGTAAAAAGGGATTGGTGTGCTTTTCCTGGCCCATGCCATGCCAACAGAAGGTGAAGCCATTAAGTGCTTTGACAGGGTTTGCTCTACCACCAGGACATGGGTTTCTCAAGAACATGGGCACCAAGTCCATATAACCTCAGGAAAACCACTTGCTACAGTTCTGTGCCTGATTTTCCCCTTTTTGTAGATGAGACTTCCCTATTTTACACAAAGACCGCAAAACTTAAAGTGGTCTGAAATGCTGTACTAACTCTGTGTATTATTTCTAATTACTGTTATCTCCGTTACCACTGCACACCAAAGGGAGCTGAGGATGGCTAAACCAACCAAAGAAATTGTTGTTCACCCTGCTGTGTGTCAAGCACTTCTTGATTTTGGAGGTGGATGCTGCAGAAACTTGCCCTTTGTCTACCTGAGAAAGAACCTATCAGTCACTGGGTTTGAACAATTGCAAGTGGCATCCTAAGGCCCCCAGGCTGAAACATCATGATGGAGCTGAAGCTGGAACAAACACTGAAATCGACCCCAATCACAGCAACCAGATCTAAGCTGCCAGTAACACCTTACTGCACAGCTCAATGATGAAGACGATCAGCTTTTAAAAAAAAAAAAATCTTTTCCTATTATAGCGACTTACATGCTGGGAAGTGTCATTTTTACAAACTCCCATTACCACATGGATCAGTTTCAGTTGATTTAAACTCATCCAATCAACAGGGTTCCCCCTTCAGTTTTAGCATCAGAGGTGTTTTAAACCAAGACACTGTTAAAAATTTTCTCCTGGCTCAAATAGTTCAAGACCATCTCATTAGGGATTTGGTAAATAACCTGAAGCAGCAGATAGATTACAGACTAGCAGGAATCTGTAAGAGATAGGTGACCTATTTAACACTCCAGCTAACTTTCGAGCAAGACTGACTTGAATAGGAGCAAGCTGTTAACAGGAGATTCACACACCTTAGATCTAAGTCCTCAAAGCTCACAAGATCATTACTATTTACCCGGTAGGCCTGACTTTCTCCTTCGGACTAAATTAATCTGAATGCTTCAGACTGACTCAATTAGCATCACTCCTGAACTCTCTGCCTCGGCACAGAAAAGCAGAGCAGGAAAGTTAAACTGCTGCGAACAGAGTGGCAGTCAGATCCAAGGAGGTCGGCTCTCCATGACATATTTCTGTGAAAAGAAGGCATTAAACATGAAGCAGAACATGCAAGGATTTTGGCTCTGTGTCTTTACTTCATATGGAAATGCCTTCTCTTCACAGCATCAAAGCAAGGCAGGCATTTCATGCATCACTATTAAAAGACTGCAGTGTGATAGTAACAGTCTTCAGCGGTGAGGGACATCTACATGAGAAAACCTTGTTATTTTTCCTGTACTTTTTCATAGTTCTTACGGCTGCCTTACCCAGTCTGAGCATGGAACATGCACAGGCTTTGCCTGTTCCTTGCCTTCCCTATGTACCCAGGGAATCTTTACATTTTTTTCTCTAGTGTCAGAAAACCTACCTTTGGCTCTCTATCCCAAAAGCTACAACTCCAGTCAGACCTCTTATTGTCTCATTCCTGTGATTTCCTCTGGTTTCTGACCTTCCCCACACTGACATCTGCTTCCCTACCACGGAGGATGCAGGCTGTGATCTCTTTCTCAGCCAAGTGCCCTCCAGTTCTAAAGTGCTCTCTTAGGTAACTTTATGACATTCTTTCATGCTTTCCCTACAGTTTTCTCATTTCTTCCCTTTCTTTCTGCTTGTACCTCATTCTCAGCCATGTCTTCTGCTCTGCACCCAGTGCTTGACTCCATAACTCCTCAGGCTTGTCCTTCAGACGTGTTTAAAACAAAAGTAAAACATGAATCTTTGGTTAAATGAATTCACAGTCCACTTGACAGCTTTTATCATAAGCACTCAATGGCAAGGATCATCTTTTTGTTCAGTGTTCCCACACCATCTGCTTCAGAAGGAACTAATCAGTGACTGAGACAACAATACAAATAATAAACCCTGGTCGAGAACCATCATAGCATTATGACAATATCGTAGGTCCTATAGGAGGACAGCCCAACTGGAAGTTTTATTGCATTCAATCACAATTTTTTGAATATTCTCAAGCACCTACAGCTTCAAAAGCTGTGCAGACTGACAGGTACAGCATTTGAAAGGCCTGCTGAAAACCAAGGGCAACTTGCTGAAAGTTTTCATCTGGAGTCTCCACTACACTTGTCCCGTGGGAAAAGGCAGTAGTAAACAGTGAAAGAGAAACACAGTCCGGATATTTCCACAGAAAGTAAATCTGCTTCTATAGGGAACTGCATATTTCTTGCTAGCTATTATTTTTAACCTCTTGCAGATTTATTTTTACTACGATCTAAATGTATCTGTTATATGCCATAACATTATTATTATGGGAGACACTAAAATAGCAAAGTATTCTAGGCACTTGATACCATCTTACAGAACAGGGAATTACAGCCAGCAATGACTTGACTGCTGCTCACTGCAGCAGCCACCAATGCTTGTGACCCCCCTTTCAGCCTTACTTCTTACAGCTCCTCTGTGGAGTTACTCCCAAAGTTGTGGTGTGCCTTCTCTTGCTGTTTAACTGGCTGGGGGGAGGGAGGGGGACAGCAAGAGATAAAAAATGAACTAAAATTAATGCTATTTATTAGGATGAACTTCTGATTTCTGCTACCAGGCTGTGCATACAGCTTTGGACTCACAGCCCACAGCTTGAAGCCACTGAAACCATCAGCTAAGCCTACACATCTCATACCAAAAACTACCTGGGATACCTTAGAAGCATAGAAGAGTTTGGATTGAAAGGGCCCTTTAAAGGTCATCTATTCCAACACTCCTGGCACAAGTCCGGACATCTTCCACTGCTTCAAGTTACTCAGAGTCCCATCTAGGCTTCTAGGGATGGAGCATCCACAACTTCTCCGGGCAGTTTTATCATCCTCATTGTAAAAAATTCTTCCTCATCTCTCGTCTGGACCTACTCCCTTTTACTTTAAAAATGATGCCTCCTGTCTTATTGCAACTGATCCTTTTCTGAGCCTTCTCTTCTCCAGACTGAAGAACGCCAGCTCTCTCAGCCTTGCCTCATAGGACAGGTGTCCAACTCCTCTGGTCATTTTTACGGACCTAACCTCGGGACGTTGATTCCGTTTTTCACCGAACTGTTTTAAATAAGCAAAAGTCTGTTTGCACAAGGGTCTCAGGCTTTGGCTTCATAAGACCAAGAAAATATATTCAAATAAATAAATTCCATCTTTGATAATCAGCCTAGCTTTTCAGTGCTCCAACACTGAGGAACACCTCTTCTTATCACGTCAAGCTATGGTAGATCATAGCTTCCCACTCGTGACAAACACAGCTGGCAAAGCTCTTTGTGCTCAGCTTCGATGCTGTTTGGCACAACAGTCTGACATTGACTTACAAGACCGGTGAAAAATATGCACTGCTAATTTTCCTAAGTGCCATGCCAGTGCCTCTGGGGGCCATGCATTCACCTACCTTCCCATACAGTAACAGGATTCGTTCCCAGCTAATAAAGCGGACTTCACATCAACCAAGGAAAGACTTCAGTTAGGATGTCCTCCTTTTTCACTAGTGAATGATACATTCACGGCAAAGCACTAAAGCTGATAACATCTTTAAAATACATTTTTTCTGTAGTGTGGGGGATACAAGCCGCTAATCCCTGCGGATCTCCTTTTTCTCCCCCATTGCCCCCGTGGTTTATCATGTCCAATTAGCCATCTGCCATGCCCGCACTGCCATACAAAGGAAGCCCCCTCTCCTCCGCTGCAGCCCATCAGCGGGGCATTGTCCCTGCTGACAAACAAGAATCAGACACTATTGTTTCCAGCTGACGATGCTGCTCCCAGAGTAGGCTGCCAGTTGCCACTAAAACAGCAGGAGCACCAGGGTACGCTCCGGGAGCCAGGAACCATGCCAGCACCAATATTACCAGGGAACCTATACAAGGCTTTTGACATATATATATATAGAGGGATATAGATATAGATAGTTTCTGATTTCAGGTAACAAACCAACCCGGGCCAACTACCGCCCTTTCTATCGCAGTTGCACTGGCACATGCCTGGCCTGCTGCCTTTAGTGCTGCACCAAGCAGTCAGCTGGCAAAGAAAGGGTCACAATCCCCAGAAGAGAGCAACATCTTGGAGTCAAATCGTTCCTCGTTATGTTTTCAGTATTATTATTATTTTAAAAATAAGGCATGTCTTCTACCACTTCAGCACAACTAATTCCACACACCAACCCTACCCTCCCCCCACCCAAAAAAAGTATTTTAAAAACCTGAAAACTCCACCATGTCTGCAAGGGTACTAATTATGTAACGAGGTTAATTTAATTTCTTTCACAAACAACATACATTCACCCTTTTTCCCAAGGCCACTTCAGTAAAAGAAATGACCAGAGCAGCTGGTCTGCCAGTCACCAAGATGTTAAATTGAAGATCATTTCCTCTTATTATTCTCAGCAAAGCATGATGTGACCTTACACTAAAAACCACAGCGTGCCTCATTATGGTAGTTTTGTTCCATCAGTGAAACTGAAATGCTGGTTCATATAATTAAGGTTCTAAAAAAGGAATTTCATTTTTAGTTTTAAAGGTAATTTGTTGCCTTGAAGTGGAAGTGCAACAAATTAGACCTATATACCTGAATGTTTTTATTTTGTGCAAATTGCAAGAAGCAAAAAGGACTCCTAGATTTTAGTAAAAAGCCACACGTTGATAAGAGGCAAAGAGCCCCAATAAACCGCAATTTATTCTAAGCACTTGTTAATGGAAATCAGCAAACAAAATGAATATTTCTATTTAAAAGTAGAAACAGAATTATCTTCTAAGCCCTTGATAAGGTAACAGAAATTACTTAAACTTCAACAAATGTTTTAAATTATATTTAACACTCCAGCACTGAACATACATCGTTTCAAGATATCACTTTGAATGTTCACTGAATAGTTCAAAATAAAATAAATTAAAAACAACTGAAACTAATGTGAATCCACAGTAACCACAAAGGTTAATGACCTTCACAATGACTTATAAACAGAGGAAAGTCTTTGTCCTGGATTCAAATACAAGGATCATTCAGAACCAAATATGAAATACGACATGAAAACTTAGATATTTTGCTGAAATGTTACTCCATTCCTTGCACAAAATGCTCTAAATCCCATTTCAACACACTGCAGGCACATATCACACAGGTGACTAACTTAAACCTAGATTTACGATTGCCATTGCAGTGCCTGGGCCAAGTTCTGTTTTCAGTTACATCTGTGAAAACTCCCAAGCAATTCCTCTGAAGTTCTCTGGATCTGTACAGCAGTAACATAATCCATTCTAGAAGCGAGTGGGAAAGCAATAGTTCAAAATATTATGACTTCTCTTTTTTACAGTCCTTTACACTTTAAGGCTCTCCATTCAGACAATCATATTTGACTTCTCTTTTCATATCCAGCTCTCTTTTGCAAAATGTGTATTGGAATATTCCTTGTTATTCTTGCCAGATTCTCTAGGCAAAATTCTCCAAGTGGCAGAGTCCCTTCAGTTAAATACAGGGTGCGTGAGCCATGCAAGGCTGTAAAACGGGAGTTGTTTATCCAAAGGAATATTAAAAGCAGGACACAAGTCCAAATCAAACAAAAGCACAAATACCTCTAAGTCGTTTCATGACTTTAAGTTCCAGCTGTAAAAGGCACAGCACTATGGGTTTATAAGGCCTAATACTCCATAAGTATTTTCTTTGATGTAACTATGAAGTACTTAAAATACCACTGGGTACTGTATGGTACATGTCATCATGGAGCAATAAAGCTGCTATACATCCATAATCAGCCTTTCCAGAGACCATAAGGTCACAGCAGCTGAAACAACAGAATACTTCACTCCCAACCTTCAAGAGGCCCAGAGTACCTGTGCAGCCAGAGGACTCCCTAAAAGGCTCTTAACATGGGGATGTGCCTGGAAATTACACTAAAGAAAACCCATCAAACCCATCAATGCCGCTCCCATTTTCAAAACCACATATTTCCCCAGCAAGTTACTATTATGAGATTTGATAAAATACAATGTGGGAGGCAGGTGGTAGGAAAGAGTGATACTTGTATTTGCCTGGCCAGGTTGGATACTCACTTGTATCCATGCCACTCATCATTCCAAGACTCACGTGGCCATCTAAGTCCACAGGTAAAATGGTCTACACAAGCACTAGGAGGGTTCCTCTTTTGTGATGACTTCAGGATTATATTTCTTTCAGAGTTTCAACCCAAAAACACAGTGTAGGCAACAAGTTCCACCCCATAACTTCTGTAGGTGCCATATCAAGCCTTATTACAGCCCTTTACTAATGTCTGTGTTTTTGGCTTATGTTCCCTATAGCATCTTGACCGGGAAATCAAGGATTGTGAACTTCAGTACATATGAGCTCTGAACAGAAGCTGGGAGAGAAAGGCCCCATCCTCTGGGGGTAATTATATTCAGCATTAATTGAATGAATATCAAGTAGAATAAGTATCTTCCTACTGGCCTATAACATAATGTAATCTCATCCAGAATACATACATGGTAAATAACTATCTGATATCATCCCTGTTGCCCTGTACATACCTCTGAGTGAGAGGGAAGGAAGTAGAATGGGAAAGAAATGCTCTTCTGAACATAAATCACTCATTTAAATTGCTTCCTTCCATCAACAGACAAAAAGAGATCCTTTTTTGTCACAAGACCCTGCAATCCAGCAGTTTCTGCCCCATTTCTCAGCATCAAACGGCATGGCAAGAGGGGCAAGAGGACAGTCATTCCCACCTAGACATCTTGATTCATCTGTGTGTCCTTTCCCACGTCTACATGAAAGTTCATGAACTAGCAGATCTGCCTCAGAGAGTCCCGAGGTGGAAGAGATGGGACAATCACAGGGCAGAGCCACAGAGCCTTCCCCATACACTGTGGAGGCTTGGGAGGACCTGGGTTCCCACCTGCAGGGAAACAACTGTGCTCCTCCCCCGTGTCAATCACATGAAAAAATAAAAACCACCTACATTAGACAATAAAGAAAGAAAACAACAAAGTTCATATTCTTCACAGGGTCAGAGGTCAAAGCCTCCAGAGAGTGGTACAGATTTTGATTAAAAGCATCACCTCAAACAGCACAAGAGCTTTCCAAATGGTAGGACAGACCTGACAGTCTTTTCTGCAACAGAGCCTCCTGTATCAGCAGACCAGGCCTTATGAATTATAAAGTCTCAAGGTAAGGAAGCCAGGCATCACACGCACACCTCACTCCTAGTGACAACTCAATTGAATCAATTTACCTGCTCTTCGAGGAGACACTTGAGTCCATGAACCTCGAGGAGCACTTCTCTGCTGACATCATTTCAAGCACATCTTTTGATCAAACAGCCTGGCCAATGCCAATCATTTTAAAGTTACTGAATACCAGAACTGCCAGTCACTTGTGCACAAATGCACAACACTAGAAGTATAACTGGCTGAAAAGCAGAGAGCAAACAGAATAATTCATCGCATCCAAAGGAGATACAACAACGTCAATTTTCAACTCACTCACAGGAAATATTGATGACAAAGTCAGCATCTTTGTATCAGACATAATCAGTGTTATACTTAAATGCCAGAAAAATAAATTAGAAAATAAAACAGTACCTGCTAGTGCATAAGAAATGTAAATGACTACTTATACTAGTAATTGGTAGTTTGCTAAATTGTTCTGTCACTGACCTCTATAAATATTTAAATTTTTGGTAAAGAATTTCCTTATGTGTTTCACCCCTGTATCCAAAACACACTGCAGAAATTACTGCAGCTTAAGCAGGAAGCTAAGGTTTTCTCTCTGTGTCTGTATTCAAATGATATATCTTACTTGTACACTTTGAAAAGGGACTTACTTTATGTTCAAACTGTAATTATTTGGATTCCATTCTATACAATAAAAAAGTTTCGCTACACATTTAATACAGACTATTAAGAGTTCCAGAGAACCTGGTCATATTTTACCTGTCAAAAAACAGACTTAAGAAACTTGGTAAGGCATCCCTAGGCATAGATTCAGTTTTTTACTCAAACAAGCGATAGACATCATGCAGAAATCGCTGCTACAATTCAGCAGATGGTGTTATCCTAGAAATCAGAGCTGGAGACAGCAATAGTAATTTCTGCCCTTCATGTCCCTCTGCCTGTTATTTTTTATCCCCATTACATGGGCTGATTCTCTAAAAGAGAATTCCTGAATTTCTTACTGCATATATATGATGGTGAAAATTAGAATAGTCCCTTTCCTACCTGACTCCAGGGAGGTTTTAACTGACTGCCAGCATCAACTATACAGTTGTTAAATCCACCCTTTTCTTAAAAGTCATTCCTAATTCTCAGCAGTATGAGCACCAGAACAGACCTTCCTTTATTACTTCATGTTAATTTCTTCATTTTGCCTTTCCAGGTACAGCTCAGAAACCTGCTATCTCAGGTGTCCCCGCTGATAAGGGACGGGTACCTCGAATGTTTGGGTGCTGCTCGGGGAGCTGCTCTGAGAGCGGCGCCACTCCCAGCATCAGCCTCCTCTGCCGGTACCAGGGAGCAGCCTATCGATCCTCCCGGCTCAGTGCAAAGCCCAGCTGGTTGCTAAAAACCTCTCAGAGGTTTAGTTGTTTCAACTCCGTTTTTTTAAATGGAGAATGACGAGTTCATGCTTTTCCATGTGGAAACAGTGAATTTGGGAAGAGTTTAGGCTGCTTAGTATACATTTGAGTTATTAGAGCAGCTAATCTTTAAACTGTACAGATTCATTTTTTATTTGATGTGAGCATGTAAGACAATGGTTATACTTTACAAATCCAGAACACAAGTCAGGACAAGGTATTAAAGAAAAAAAATCTAGTAGCAAGGGAAAAAGAATGCTAAGTCAGTGAAAGTCTTTGTAGCTGTAACAAATCAGACCCCATCTCACAGTCCTTACTCAGACAGGATTGCTATTGTCAGCCAGAGAGGTGTGGGAGTCAGTTGTGTCCTGGCTGTGATTGTTCTCCCAAGCCCCACATCAGCTGTTCTCTCCACCATCCATTAAACCCAACTTCGCACAGGCACAACAGCAGTGCACAAACCCCACAAGTGAAGGGGCCCCAAACAACACAGAACCCACAGTGTCATTTCACACAAGTCATACCTGCCTTCGTGCTTTCCCTATTTCTCAGGGATGTTGCCAGGCCACTCTAACAGCAGACAGCCAAAATTAATTACTAATAGTCTGGGGGATAAATAGTCCATCTTTTTGGACACAAGATGCTACATAATGGTGCAGAAACAAGAATTTTGCCATCTTATTTGATGAAGCTTAAGGTGAAGCAGACAACCATCAGGGATGGCCTATGCATACATGCTTCAGTGCAAGGATAGGACCCAGGCACCTCTCCCAAGCCGAGGCTGCTGTGATTTTGTTTCCTCAAGAAGCAGAAGGGTTACGAGACTCTGAAATCTCCAGGCTAAATGTATAACGCAGGTCACAAGTGTATTTATGGATCTACCGGTGAAATTTCAGATGAAAGGGGCAGCTTGGAAGCTTTTCCCTCATTTAGGAATACTTTTTTATATAAGCTAGGCAGATTTAACTCTCTCCAAATTCAATTCTGCTAACGTGCTTACATTGAGAAGGCAGTGTCACAGAGAAATGATGCAGCTTTGGATGAAGGAGGGGAGAGAGTGAAAAGGCGGGGGGAACCTTAACTAACACGTTCCTTTTAAAAGGAAAATTGGTAGGTTATTTTTTCTTTTTTTTAACAAATCTGTCATTGTTGAGACTTAGGAAATTATCTTGTAACCAGGTAGGCTATCAACAGGCAAACTTGCTTAATGACTTGCGGATCATAAGATACACACAGCCAGACCTTATTATACTTATCCTCCAGATCAAAG